>JANGFH010000143.1:108638-129469 GCA_025758715.1 Glaciozyma martinii | reverse complement strand
TGGCGGCGTGGGAAGGATGGAATCGTCCCCTCCCAGCAGCTTTGGGGATCTCTTGGCCTCGGACGACTTTGAGTCCCTCCTTCTTCAAGAGGCAGAGGGAGACTCGTCCTCCTCTCACTCTCACTCAACTCGCCACAAGCGACTTTCCTCCTCAACCGACGACCCTCGCCCAGAAGACGTCGACGACTGCTACGGCGTGACGGGATTCGGAGAAGGACACAAGTTCTTCCGGCACAAGAGGAAGAAGCTCGAGCACCAGAACCAGGCGAAGCGGATGGAGGCCAACCTCGAGGATCGGCCTCAGTGCTTTGCGGGGCTAGCTGTCTACGTGAGTCCAGAGGGGGGAGCTTCAGAAGGGCAGGGGCTGACCAGGTCGCGCAGATCAACGGTCTGACGGAGGAGCTGGGACTCAGCGAGCTGAAGGAGCTCTTCATCGTGCGCGGCGGTCGCTGCGTCCGTGAGCCACCTCGCCTACCGCGCCAGCGTAGCTAACTCTTCGCACAGCGTACCTCGACCGCAAGTCTCTCATCACGCACATCGTTGCCTCGAACCTCACTCCGGCGAAACGCGTCGAGTTCGCGTCCTACAAGGTCGCCACTCCGCTCTGGCTCGTCGATTCGGCCAGGCAAGGACGGCTATTGGACTGGAGGAAGTACTCGCTTCTTGCGCCAAAGGATTCGGAGAGGACCGTCGTCGGCGGGGGCGAAGAGGCGGACAGGATGGGGACACAGACGGCGCAGAGGTCCCTCGTTGGGTTCCTTCGAAATGAGAAGGCGAGTGAGAGGGAGGAGGACGTCGCGACGAGCTTTACCAAGGGGAGGGGGAAGGCCGTCGACCAGACTCGAGAGTCCCTCTCCGAACGTGGAGTCCGCCTCGCCCAATCCGCCCTCGCCCACCAGTCCCCCACCAAACCCTCCTCCTCGACTCGTCCTTTATTCGCAGCTCCTCCCATCCCCTCCACGTCGACTCGTACCACTCCAGCCAAGCAACTCCCTCGCTCCGCTCCCATCTCCCCACGCGACACCGATGCTTCCGGCCCAACGACGGCCGCGTACCTCGCCAACATGCCGACAGAGCGAAGCGACCGCACGACCGCACTCCTACAAGACTCCGACTGGCTCGCCAAGCACAGCAGCACCTCGCCCGACTTTATCGAAAACTACTTCGACCAAAGCCGCCTCCACCACCTCAGCCTCTGGAAAGGCGAACTCAAGCAGCTCGTCGCCGATACCCAGCCCTCGGTTCGTCCGGTGCGGAAGAAGGACCTCACGGGAACGGCGGTCGACGCGGAGCAGAGGACGGTGTTCCACATCGACTTTGATTGCTTCTTCGTGAGCGCTGGATTGGTCGGTCGACCTGAGTTGAGGGGGAAGCCGGTGGCGGTTTGTCATGCGGGATCGGGAGGGGAGGGAAAGGCGAGCACGAGTGAGATTGCGAGCTGTTCTTACGAGGCGAGGGCGCTGGGGGTCAAGAACGGGATGAGGTGCGTTCCTGTGCTTTCGCAAGCTGGAGAACGGCGGCTGATGACTCTTGCGCGTAGCTTGGGACGCGCTCGCGAGTTTTGCCCCGATATCCAGACGATCCCTTACGAATTCGAGGTCTACAAGGCGCTCTCCGCCAAGTTCTACACCATCGCCCGTGAGTTCCCTTTCGACTCTGCAACTTTCCTACCCATCACTAACCGCCTTCCCTCGCAGTCCGCAACGCCGACTTCCTCCAAGCCGTCTCGATCGACGAAGTACTCATCGAAGTCGCCACCTCCTCCCTCCCCACCAGCACGACGTACTCCTCCGACCCAGCCTTCGAGCTCGCCTACCGCATCCGCGCCGAGATCCACGACGCCACCTCGTGCGAAGTCTCGATCGGCATCTCGCACAACATCCTCCTCGCGCGTCTCGCGACCCACCGCGCCAAACCCGCCAACGCGTTCCACCTCCTCCCGAGCGACATGGAGGAGTTCCTTGCGCCGTTGCCGGTTGAAAGGCTCCCTGGGATCGGCTGGGAGTTGGCGTCGAAGCTTGCGGAGAAGCTCGAGGTTGAGAAAGTTGGGGACCTCCTGCTGCACAGCAAGGCGGCGTTGCAGACGGTGTTGGGACCGACGAACGGGGACAAGTACTGGGAGTTCGCGAGGGGGATTGATGCGAGGGAGTTGGAGGGGCCGAAGCCGAGGGGGAGCGTTTCGGCAGAGATCAACTACGGCATCAGGTTCAGCACCAAGGAGGAGGTCAAGGTTCGCTTGTTCCGCTTCATTCGCGCTGTCAATCCGAAGGACTGACGTCTTCTCTCGTAGATCTTTCTTCTCCAACTCGCCCAAGTGGTCTCGCGTCGCCTCAAAGCGGAATCCTCCCGATCCCGCCTCGTCACTCTCAAGATCAAGAAGCGTGAACGCTCCGCCCCGATCGAGGCTCCGAAGCTCCTCGGCCACGGCAAGTGCACCCAGCACAACGTCAACGCCTCTCTTTCGACTCCTACCGACGACCCCGCTACGATCGGGAACGCCGCGTGGAAGCTCATGGAGAGCCTCATGTTCCCGCCCGAGGAGCTGAGGGGGATCGCGATCCAGATGAGAAATCTCAAGATGGAGGGAGTAGTCGCGCCGAGGGAGAGAGGGCAGGGGACGTTGACGTTTGGAGTCGTGGCGAATCCGGCGCAGGTGAGGGCGACTCGCGAGCCTGTATCCTCCGATGCCGAGGAGGAGGAGGAGGAGGAGGAGGTCGTCGCTCCCCCTCCTCAGCAGCAGCCTCGCACTTCGACTTCCGCTGCTCTTCGTCCCCACGTCTCGATCGTCATCATCAGCGACTCGGACGACTCTCCTCCCTCCGAGCCCCCCTTCAAAGCCCCCATCGCCGCTCCCCTTCCCAAACCTCCCAAGCCCATCAAAGCCGCCAAGCCGCCCAAGGTCCAAGTCCCCGCCATGTTCAAGCAGAAGAAGAAGGGCAAGGCGCCGGCGCTCCCTCCCGTCTCGGAAGTCACAGACGCCGACCTCGAGCACTTTGGGATCGACCCCGAGTTCTTTCGCGCCGTGCCGCTGGACGTTCAGCTCGAGGAATGGACGAAAGCCTGTCACTCGAGACTCGCTACGACGTGGAAGCCCACCAAGGCTCAGGCGCGCAAGGCCCTCGAGAAGGCGATGGCGTCGCAGCCAAAACTCGGAGGAGGACAGGTCACCAAACCCGGCATCTTCTCCTCGAGCCAGGCGAAATCCCTCACGCCCCTCCCGTCGCCCACTCCTCCCCCTCTCGTCCTCTCGTCCCCACCGCCCATCACCGACGAAGAGATCGCAGCGTTCGGGATCGACGTCGACTCCTTTCGCGAACTCCCTCCCTCGATTCAGCGCGAGACGTACGACGAGCACGTTCAGCGGAAGAAGGCCTTCACCGTCGCTGGGATCGCTCCTTCCAAGAGCAAAGCTCGTACGGTCCAGCACGTCGACTTTCGCGCTCCTCCGCCCATTCGGTTCGGAGGCAAGGTCGAGACGGACGATATTAGGACCAAGATCGAGGCGTGGATCGAGGCGAGCGTCGAGGACGGACCGGCGAACGAGGACGTCGACAAGCTCGCGACGTTTCTCGAGAAATGCGCTTCCAGGACGATCGGACGCGATTTGGCAAAGGCGGCCGACCTGCTGGCGTGGTGGAAGTACCTCATTGATGCGAGTGTGGGGAAGGAGGAGGAGAGTGAGGGAGTTGGGAGGGCGTGGTGGGAGGCTTGGAGGGGAGTGCGGAATCGGGTCGAGCGGGTCGTTAGGAAGGAGTTTGGGTCGTCGCTCGCGGTGGGATGAGGGGGCTTGTTTAGGTACTCTCTCGAGGCTTCCTGGTTGTTGCTATTTCTACATCGTTACTTGGCTACTCCTTGCGAACTCCAACCGCCACGAGAGCTCGAATCTCGAGATCAGGGCCCGTCACGGACTCTGCCCAGTTGTTCTGCCCCTTGAGCGCCTTCATCTCGCTCAACATCATCGAGTGGCTGACCTCCACCGTCACTTTTGAGAAGCAATCGGTCGATTCGAAGATCTCTTGCAGGCGAGCGCGAGTGAAGCCTGCGACGACGAGATCAGCGACCGCCTGCTCGACAGCACGAACCGAACGAACCGCCTTTGTGCACGACAACCTTGCTGAGCTCCTCTGCCTTCTGCTTCGAGATCCTCGTGGTGATAGCTTCTCCGAAACCGCTCTCGGCGTCGAGGTCGATCACGATGAGACGTCCTCCTGGCTTGAGGCGGCGCGAGAGAGCTTTGGTGATCCCGACCACATCAGGAATATGGTGATAGGTTTGTGCGCACTGCAGGATGGTTAGCGTATAGCACACGGGACGAGGAAAAAGGGACGCACGACGACAACGTCGAAGAGCTGGCCACCGAGCTCGCTATCCTCGTCCAGCAGCTCGTCCTTCTGGACAGCTTGCATCTCCGAAGCATCGATTCCGTGGTCGGAGACCTGCGCTCCTGGATCAGCAGCGCCCCACCACTCGCCAACGCGCGACGTACCTGCTGGTTGAACTGGTCCACCATGGCTTGGGAGAGATCCACGCCTAGGATACTCTTGCAATGCGCTGCAAGCCTCTGCGACACCAACCCCCTGCGCCACAGCTCACTCAGCTTTCCCATAGGAGCAGAGACGAGTCAAGGAAGACCCACGGTCCGCACGCAAAGTCGAAGAGAGTGGTCGAGTCCTCGTCGAAGGGGAGCGAGGCCAGAATCGTGGCCGCACACTTCCCTGCTGCCCAGTCGTTGAGGGCAGAGTGTCCGTAGTTGTGAGCGTGTCCCTGAGCGTTGTGGTGGGTCTTGTTCGCCGCCACAAAGTCGTGGGACTCGGGGGAGAGGTGGTCGTGCGCGCTGTGGTCGTGCGCTCCTTCGGCGGCGTGGGAATGGGAGTGGGAGCTGTGATCGTGGTGCTCGTAGTGCTCGTGGCTCATGACGGCGGCGGACGAGTGTGGTGAAGGACAGAGAGAGAGAGCTGACCAAATCTTGGGCAGAGACTTGGCGAACGCGCGTCCTCGGCCAACAAAAGACGCAAACACGGCCGCGCTTTGTTTACGGGTGGACTCTTCGAACAACAGAACACGAAAGACACAGTGTACTGGACCGCGACCAGCTCAAGGCCGGTCCGCAATGGATGAATTGACACTGCAGAGCAACGCAGCACTGCCTAACCGCACTCGAACATCCTGATGATCCACGTCGTGCGCTGGGAAACGACGGAGAGTCGTCAGAAACGGGCAACCCGAGAAAAGAGAAGGAGCTCACTGTCTTCCACCTCGCCCCAGCGATCAATCTGACTCTGCACCTCGACGTGAGCTGCCTTTGCAGCCTGGTCGACGGTGTAGTGTCCCTCCACCAACGCCAAGGCGATCAAGTAGGACTTCGATGCCAGCACTGCTCGCTCAAAGGCTGCATCGCAAAGGAAAGTCAGTAAGCCTCGCGAAAGAGGACCCTCGGAGGGCACGCACCAGCAAGCTGGAACTGATCGTAGCGATCCACCACCTGACCGAGCTTCACCACCGTAGCGTCGGGCTGCTTCGTCCCAAGAATGCCCTCGTACGTTCCCACGTTGACGTCGAACGTCTCGTTCGCCCATGCGATGAGAGGCTTCCAGTTTGCGTCTTGCAGTGCGACGAGCTGAGGAGGGAACTCTTCGTGGAAGCTGCAGGGAGCGGGGTAAGCTTCCTGTTCACCGAAAAGGCCTGCAAGGACGCACCAAACAGTGTCGGTATCGAGGTACTTGAGCAGCCCAGCGACCACCTGTTTCCGCATCTCGGGGTCGTGTAGTCCATCCAGAGCTCTCGACGTGATGGAGGTCTACACTCGCGCATCAGCTTCCTCCTTACCACCTGTCCCACGCAGCGCAACTCACCATTGGCAGCGTATGAGGCTTGAGAACAGCAACCTGATTCTCCCACTCCTCCGCAATCAAGACCGCGACAGGCAACCGCTCCTTTGACAACAGCAGCGGCACTCCTCCAGGCGTCTTGAGCATTCGTTTGTCCAAAAGCACGCCGTACTGTCCTGCAACAGCGCCCAACGAACTGCATCAACTCCCCTTGTCCCATTTTGTTCTCGCAGCTCTCGCCCCGAAGCTCCAACGCACCATCAGGCTTCCTGTCCACCGCCACCGTCTTCCAGAACCTCCTCATCATCTTCTCGGCCCCTGCGAGAAAGAGTATCAGCTCTGAGCCAGTCGCCAGCGCAAGTGATCCGGAGACGAACGGGAAGTCTGAGGTTCGGCGGGGTTGGCGAGATGAGAGGGGACTGGGGCCACCGTTCCTGCATGGCGGACAAAGGTGGTAGGGCACCGAAGAGCTGCTCGGCGGAGTGCAAACATCTCGAGGTAGAGTAGAGGAAGCAACGTCGCCAGCGATACGCGGTAAAAGAGTTGGGACAGATGCCCTTGCTCCTCAACCTCCACCCACTCGACTGCAAGCACTCACTCCAAGTGTAGCCTAACTCGCAAAGCTAAACAGCAAGACCAAGTACGTCCCAGCGCCCCGCCAGCTTGCCCCAGCGATCCCTGCTAACCTTAGCTCTCCTTCCCAGCTCTCCTCCCCCTCCCCATCGCCCCTCGTTCCAAAATGTCCGTCGCCGATCGTCAAGCTCGCGCCACGTACCACCCGCACGGCTACGGCGTCTCAGAAGGTCTCGCCCGCGCCCGTCGTCCCTTCCGCACCGCCAACTTCCTCACGGGCGCCGTGATCGCGGGCTTCACGTTCTCGGTCTACATCTACTCGATCCGAGCCGTCAAGCAGGACGATTTCTCCGACGTCGTCCTGCCGTCGGATTTGGACCGCGAGGGCGTGAGGACGATCGAGGAGGAGGAGACGGATCGCGTGAGGAGGAAGAAGGAGCTCAAGGATGGCTTTGGCCTTTCGATGAAGGATGAGCTCGCCGTGGTCGAGAGCAAGGCGGTGGCCAAGGTCGAGGGAAAGACGCAGGCGGTGTGGGAGGTCGTGAGAAGGGCGTTTGGAGGAAAGGGCGAGGATAGCAAGCTCGTGGTGGGAGCACCACCGGTGGATCGGCTCGGACGGATCGGGAGCGAGGCGAAGGTGGAGACGGGACGACGATTGGTGTAGATGGAGCAGAAGGCGCGGAGAAGAATGGTACAGCATCGCAACTCGAGGTTCAGACGCGAGGAGAGTGACTGGGTGCAAGGTTGCGACTTGCATTAATGGTGCGGGGTATCGCTAAGGCTGTCGTGGAGGGAGGTGCTGCCCGTCCGGACGTGGGTATAAACACTAACTGCTCTCCCGCTCGTCCCTACTCCGTCTTCAGCGGCAGGTGATCCGCGTGAGCCACCGGCGTCGCAGCGTCTCCCTCGACCTCCTTCGCGGGTTGGCGCTTCGCTCGTCGACTGGCTTTCGCCTCGAGGAACTCTGCTCGAGTCATCCTCGTGCCGAGGAAGTAGCTGCAGGGAGTGAGGGTTCAGAAATGCGCAAAGAGGTGCGGAGGAGGAGGAGGCGACGCACTCGAAATGGATAAAGTAGGGCTGGGAGAAGTTCTTCTTGAGTCCAGCGATTTGATCTGAAGGCAGGGAAGATAAAATTAGCTCATGTGCGACTGAGTGCACCAGGAGCAGCTCACGGTGAATGTCGTGGTAGTCCGCGTTGTTGCCAAACAAGTGCTGAATCGGATCCCAAGGAAACGCGAACCCGCAGTGATCATCGACCGTCTTTGCCGTCGAAACAGCAAAGAAGAAGATGCCCTGGCGCATCGTCATGAACGAGCACGAGTGGGCGATGGCGGCTCCGAGCGTGTCGAGAACAAAGCCCTCGAGAGGGTGGTTGTAGAGGGCCCCAAAGGCGTAGGGGACGTAGAGGCGGTGGTGGATGCTGTGAACGTGTCGGTAGAGGAAGGTGTTGGTGTGGAAGTAGCGGTGCCAAAAGTACTGCCAGGTGTCGAGGACGAAGCTGGTGAGAAGCTCGGGCATCAGCGATCGCGCTCCCCTCCTCCCTCGCCCTCGCTAGAAAGGACTTACGCGGCAAAGAAGAACTGGAAGATTGGTACTCCCCACCAGTACGTCCAGCTAGCCGCGTCCGCTCCATACCGCTTGAGCACCTCCGATCCTCGATTCTCTCCCAAAGCCACGATCGCCGCCTTCCCAAGCCACCCGGCGTACCACGCCACGTCTCCCGCATGATCCCTGAACGGCCCTACGCTCGGATCGTCCTCCTCGAGCCAGACGATCCCTAGAAGCGTCTGGATCGCCTGCTGCACAAAGACGGCGAGGACGACCTGGCGAACGGTGACCATGTTGCGCGTCTTGACCTCCTCCGACTCGTGGATCCTGTGGCGCTCGAATATGGGCCATTGGAGCGTGTCGAGGAGGTGGAAGAAGAGGGAGAAGACCCAGTAGGCGAGGAAGGGGGCGAAGATGGAGGTGTACTTGTCGGACACGCCTGGAATGACCTCGGCGCGCGCAAAGTGGTAGATCGGGTACTGAAGGAGGGGAGTAGCGGCGCTGCTGGCGAAGGCGTAGGAGGAGGTGTTCATGGCGGTGGCGGCGGCGGGAGGAGGAGGATCCGCTGCCAGGAGAGGTCGATCGGCGGGCCTGAGCTTGGGAAGATGAGTGGCGGCGATTCGAGATTGGGGACGAGGGAGGGCGCTGCTCGTAGATGAACCGAGTGGAGTCCTTCAGCGGCACTCTTCTGCGGCGATTGGCGGTCTTGGTGTCGTCGTTGGGTGAGAGGGAGGAGGAAAACAGAGAGCTCGGCGTTCTCTCAGCCAAAATTCGAGCGCCGCCGCCGCCCGCAAAACAACAGCTCACGCATTCTTGCCTGCTCTCGTCTCCTCCCCAGCTGCAGCAGGACGGCGTTCAAGCCCAAGCAAAGAGCGAGAAGAGAACACGAAGACAGCCCAAGCTTTTCGAGGTCCCGTACCGGGGTAAGATATCAATGCAGGCGTGAAGATGCGAAAGGAGGGGGGGTTGTAAACAGGTGGTGCACGGTGGGGTCAAGAAAGTAAGGGTAGAGAGATGAACAGAATGAGGGAATAAGTAGTCGTCAAAAGTTTCCTAAGGAGGGAGGGGCGTCAACGCATCAAGGCTTCGCTCCGCTGGAGTCGAGCTGTCGTCAAAGGAAGGGTAAGGGCACAGGGGAACAAATGGGGGTGCGTCAAGTAAGAGTCATCTCCATGTTCGTTGTCGTAAAGAGGAAGAGGAAGAGAAAGGGAGTGTCCGTCGTCGTCGAGGGCCGTTAAGATCGTTGGAACATCGAAACCGCCGTCTGGGCGCGTTCCAGGATCCTCCTCCCGCCAAGCTCCTTGCCAATCTTGAGCGAGTGCCTCCCAACCTTGGAGGTAGGGCAGGGAGAGCCGTCTCCGCCGGGACTCGAGCCCGAGTTGGTCCCAAACGACGAATCACCCGACTCGTGGTCCTCCTCCGTGATCGCCATCTTCGCGTCGCCCTTGCGCTCGGTGATGGGGAAGACGAAGCCGCTGGGAGCGAGGCTGTTGGCGCGGTTGACGAGGGGACGAGTGGTCGAGGCGGCTTTGAGCATCGCAGAGGCCGACTGGGCTTGGCCGAACGTGAAGGAGCTGGCGCGGTTGAACTGGCGCGTCTGCTGGCGGAAGGCGTGGAGGTCGACGGAACGCTTCGCGTTGTGCTCGGGATCGTCCATGGGGAGGTAGCCCCCGGTGCAGCGATCCTGCAGGAGAGCCCGATGAGCTTGAGGTCGACTGCGCAGAGGACGAGGAAGACGAACCGGAAAGCTTTTGAAGAAGTCGGCGTAGCCTCCCTGAAGCACGTAGACTTCAGGATAGTGCACCTTGGGGTACTCGGCGATGTTGAGGATGCGGTCCTTGCTGCGAAGGTGCTTCGCGCTGTGGGAGAACGGCGATCAGTCGAACCCTCGCGCGAAACGACCAGAAACGACGACGAACCTGGTCGGAGCCCGCTTGGCGCTGAACTCGCAGTGGAAGACCAAGATGGTCTTTCCGTCGCAGGGTCCGTCCTCGCTCGTACTGGGGCTCGGAGGGCACTCGATGGCGAGGAGAGCGGCTTCGACGTCGGCGGTCGTAGGGAGGTTGACGGCCTCGGCGATGTGGCCTCCTTCGTACTCGTAAGAGAAGCGGCAGTCGATGATGAGGTATCGCTTGATGCCCGACGCAAAGTCGCCCTCTTGAAGTCCCTTGAGCTGCGAACAAAAGAAGGGTAAGCAGGCGTTCGACGACGACGACAAGACCAAGCGAAAGGGACGAACCGTATCGGACGTGATCCTCATCAGGCCGTCCTCCTTGACGCCAAAGCAGGGCAACGCCTTCCCCCTCGTTTCCTGGCTCCTAAAGCCAGTCAAAGGGCTGTCCACCTCCTTCGCCCTCCTCGCATGCCCATTCATCGTCCCAACATCAAACGACACGCCCGCTCCCCTCTTGCTCCCAAGCGTGTGGAAGTACCCATCTCCCGCCGTACTCTGCCGGTACGAATCCGGGATATTGGGGTCCCTCGCCGTGAAGAGTCCCTGCCCCGACGCATCGGCGACAGAGTACGCTCGACGAGCTTTGGAAGTCGCAGCGGGCTTGCCGTTCAGCGCCTGCGCATGTCGCTTGAAGGTGCCTGCTTCGAGCTTGGCGTCGTGCGCGCTCGGCGGAAGTCCCATCGAGCTGACGCTGGTCAGCCCAGGTCGCTTGATCGCGCCGAGACCGTTCGACGAGGGGCGTCGACGGGCGATGTGTGAGCTGAGCGAAGTCGAGGAGGACTTGCGGGAGGCGATGGAGAGAGGGGCGGTCGAGGTGAGGCCTAGGCCTAGGGCGAGGGAGAGGGAGGCGCTGGCTGAGCCGGAGCCAGAGGGAGGAGTGGGGGAGGATCCGCAGGCGGGAGAAGGGGAGAGGTCGAGGAACCGCTTTCGGCTGTTGCGGACGGGGGACTGGGAGAGGTCCTCGGTGGGAGAGAGGTTCTCGGCGAAGATGGCCCCGAGACGTTGGTCTTCGGGCGAGTCGAAGCTGCCGAAGAGCTTCACCTCGGAGGCGCTGCCGGTGCGGGAGAGGGCGGTGGGGGCGCACATGTCGGAGGTCGACCGGGGGTGTTGCAGCCTCGAAGATCCGCGGGCCGAAGTTGGGGAGGTACCATCGACGTCCATTCGCACGGGCGAGGACTCGGTCGTCTGGAAGGTGGGAAGTGCCGGTTCCGACTGGTGCAAGACAAGGTAAGTACGGAAGGCTCCAGGGAAGGAACGCTGGAAGCTCACCAGTCGCTTGGCGGGCACCGCAGGAGGAGGGAACAGGCCACCAGCAGGAGCAGTATGGCGACTTGGCTTGCTGGAGTGGCCGGACTTCTGAGCTGCTGGTTTTCTGCATAGACGAGAAGAAGAGCCGTTAGTGTTTCGCCTTCCTTGACGCGGGGGAGGGAGACGAGACGCACAATAGAGTCGGCACCCTCAAACCCCCATCCTTGGATGAGTGCGTCTCCTCGCTCCCCGAACGACTTCGAACTCGCAGACCTTCGACCTTCGCAGTAAAGTCAAAGTCGTCCTGTTCAAAGGGCGCCTTCGAGATCGTAGGAAAGCGCGAATGCGCGAGTGCTCCTTGCGTCGCGGGTCCCGGAGAGCCGAGCTCTTCCAGCGACGACGAGCGCTGCAGATGTGGGGCGGAAGAGGTGGAAGATGAGGTGGAGGGAGCGGTAGTCGTGGTTGGTTGGAAGAGGTTCTTGAGGAAAGGGTAGTCGTTGGTTGAACATGCGCGGTCGAGGAAGGGCCGACTTTTGAACCCCAACGGGGTAAAGCCAAACTGATCGACCGTAGCCGTTTGGGCGTGGACGAGGGGAGGTCGGAGGAGATGGAAGGAAGAAGGAGGTGCGGGAGCCGGAGAGATATCCATGAGGTGAGGGGAGGAGGCGAGCGCGAACCCGTGTCGCGAGGACTGGGAGAGGGGCGAGGGTCCTGTTACTGGGTCCGACGTGATTGACCTGCACGTGCACCGTGTTAGCTACCCATGATCCGACAACAAAGGGAACGAGGAGGGACAAACATGGAGCTGGCAAACGAGGCGTCGAAGGACGGCGAAATTTCTCCATCGACGTACGAGGCGGAAGGCGAGGAGGGGACGACAAGGCGCGCGCCATGGAAGAGGTTCGACCGGTGGGGGTGGTACTCGGGACCGGGCGAGGAGGAAGTGAGGGCCATGATTGGAGGCGGTAAGGCTGACCGCGCGAAGGTACGTCCTTCAACAGGAGGTGAGGAGGGGCGAGTCGCTGGGAGTGGGAGGCTGGGAGGGCAAGAGAAGGGCGTGTTGAGCGACTGGGCTGAGCTTGTCGGGTCGGGGTGGAGGGATAAAGGGAGGAAGCTCTGGCGCGATCAACTGAGGTGAACAAAAGAGGGTCGGGGAGGGGGAGGGAGGTGATTCTTTCGACGAGGGATTCAGCGGGTTGGCGAGTGGGCGTAAGCGACTGTACGGCGTGCTCCTTCGCTGGTTGCCTGGTCGAGGTTGAAGAGGAAGCGAAGGAAGTTGAACGACGAACCCTCCAACGCGATCGAGCTCGATCAGGCCTCGCGCCAGCAGCTAACCGTCCCTTTTCTCTCTTGGTTCTTCCGCTCTTCCGCTCATTTTTACAACGGGCATTCTCCCTTGGAATCACAGCAGAAAGCTAGAGGAGCAGTCTTGACCACAAGCACGAATTTATCGGTCCGAATTCGGCCAAATTAAATGTCAATTTATGCGGGCGTGTCGCGCGACGATCACCTGCTGGATAGAGTTGAACGTCCTCAGGTCCCGGAAGCTGCCCGAGCTTACTGTCAACCAGTAGGAGAAGAGGCTCTGCGTTTGCTTCGTTTCGCCTTGCCGCCGCGAAGGCAAACAAAGGGACGCGAACTAGCGCGCGAAGACTCCAGGTTTGCTCCAGGTATATACGCGTAGCCTGCAGGCCTATGTAGCTACAGGACTACTGCAACTGCTTCTGTTGAGCTCGTATCGAAACGAGCCTCATCAGCTCTCCCAAACTGTGTCCTGTCCAGGCTCCCTCTCTCTTCGGCGATCTCTCGTTCGGCCAATTCTCCTTTGCGACGCGACGCGCCTTCGGGTGCTCTTGGAGACTGCCCTTTTGCCCGCCCATCAAGGACTTCTCTTCGATGCCTTGGATCAGTCGAAGAGCGTCCCTCGACGGAAAGGTGCGAAGTCCACATTCCGGAGTCTTTGGGCCGAACTCAAACCTACGCTTATCAACTATCTTCTCGCGAGCTCTCGCAAGACTGAACGTTGTGTGCGCAGACGAGATTCTCCAAGCGAATCTCCGACGAACAAGCTGAGACGGGAGGAAGAAGCACGGGAGTACTGATCCTCGCCGCCTGCCCTTTCGCGACTTGTTGCGTCAACCGCCCCGCGTTCTTAGAGCAGAAGCTCTTCCTCCCTTGGAAGAGTAATTAAAGTAACAGCCAGCAGTCTGACGAGCCAGGCAGGGGGGAGAACCACGCCCCGCGCGCCTTACATCACAGGGTTGGTGATTCTCGCAACTCAGCATCCACGCGTCCCCCGGTGAGCTGAGCGCAGCAGCAGAAAGATAGAGCTATGAAACGACCTTTCTACCAACAAGCAGCCTTTAGTGTAGTGGGAGGATCAACGGAAAGAAGCAGCGAGGCCGACCGAGCCTGCGTTGAGCCTCTCCCAGGCGAGGAGAACGCGCGCCGGGGCTGCTGTCGTGCAGGAACTACTCAAAAAGTTGCACGCTAGCGAATAAGCATGAGAAATCGTGGAAGAAGGCGGGAAACCCAGGGAGCGAGAACCGGAGGAGCTTGCTCGTCACGCCACCTCCCCTCCCTCCTTGTGCTCCCCCAAAAAACGAAGGTGGTATTACTGCATAAACATATTCCACCTACCCCACCTCTCACACGCCTGGTCCCAGCCCAGCTCTGCCCTTCCCCTCCATCTCGTACTCGTACTCGTGCGGCATCCCTCCAGCGGCGTGCGTAGAGACGTTGAAGACCCTCGGCGGGTCAGACCGGTCAGACACAACGACCTGGCTCGACGTAACGTTGATCGAAAGTCCGCCATTCTTGTTCGTCGTGTAGCCGTCCTTGACGTTTTGGCGAAGTCGAGAGCGAGAGTTGAGGTTGACCAGGAGAGCGAGAGCGTAGAAGGACGAGAGGGGTTCTGCGCGCGAGGTGATCAGCTTGGGTTTAGCGAAGAGAAGAGGTACCACTGACCCCAGAAGGCGCCCGAGGAGTTGGACATGAGACTGTCGTCATCAAAGGCGTTTGAAAGCACCGCTGCGAAGGGAGATGGGAGTGAGCCGAGCGATCCCACACTGGTGGCTTGGAAGTCCCTGACCTCCCAAGAGAGCGCAGATACTAGTGTAGAGCGCCGTTTCAATCGCCAGCTTCATCAGCTGCTTCAGCACGCCGTCGGTGGAGGCGTTGAAGCCAACGATGCGCGACTTGAGCAGGACGCAGAGAGATGCAGTGATGAGGATGTCGACGAAAGCTGATCCCCAGAGCCACATCTGTACGAAAACAACGTTAGCGAGGGACGTTCGACGTGCAAGAGGGGAAAACTTGCGCTGGTCACCACGTTGAAGGTCAGCGCGCCACCGGTCTGCCCGTTGCGAAGCTGGAGGCTGAGAACGAGGTAGAGCACCGCACCGACAAGGCTCATGAGTGCTCCGACGCCGACAAAGGCAAAGTAGACGGCTTTGAGGATTCGGTTGGTGAAGAGCTGGAAGGGAGCGAGGTCAGCGAGAAACTTTCTCCGCAAGCGAAGCAGCTCACTGAACTGGCGCGGTGGGCGAGGAACAGCTGAACGATAGCTCCTTCGAATCCAACAAACACCGTGCCAAAGCAATCGACCATCGTTTGAGCATCTGGATTGGGGATCAGCAATCCCTCGCGAACGGCATCCGAAAGAAATCTCACACAACGTGTCCGTGTCGCGGTATTGCCAAGTGGCGTAGTGGTACAAGCTCCAGAAGGAAAGCCTGCAGGGAATGGTCGGTCGGCGTTCAGCGCGAAAGACCAAACAGAGGAACGGGCTCACCCCGAGTGCACGGTTGCTAAAGTCAGGACGGAGTAGAGCACGATCTTGATCCTCGTCGTTTCGGTCGCGTAGTTAGGCGTCGACAAGTACACCAAGAACTGGGAAGCAAGGACTCCCCAGAACATTAGCTGAACGATCCACCCGACGATGTAGGGCCCGATGATTGCTGCAGAAGGAGATCAGCTTTCGCAGCACGGCGGAGCAGCAGCTCAGCGCACCATTGACAAACGCTTGCGACGCAAGAGGGAGTCCCGTCAGAGAGTCGTAGGTGGTGAAGTCGACGCCGCTCATGGTGGTAGGTGGTAAGGGGCTGAAGGAGAGGCGTCGCGAGATCAGAAAGAGAAGCGGTCTCGGGCTGGATGTAATCTGGATCCCTTCCCGGATCAAACGTTGTTAAGTGCTGAAAAGAGAGTGCTCGGGCCATTGAGGATAGACCTCGTTTCTAGAAACCGTATCCACCGCGTGGCAGCACTTCTGAAACCCCGAGGAGAGAGCAGATAGACAATCAGCTGGCGGATCAGCAGCGGGTGTAAGAGAGGATCCCCTGCTACTCCTACGCAACCAAGTTGCACCTGAAAGCCCTTAGAGCTAGTGTGTGTTCTCCTTTCTCGTCGCCTTGCCTACGACAGCGCCCGCATCGATCAAACGAGCGAGAAGAAAGGGAGAAGAGGTACGAGCGGACCCCGGTACGAGCGTGCGCACGCTCCACGTCCTGCTCCCGGATCTCCAAGCAAGCATGTGCTCGATACGGGGACAGTTCGAGGGCACAGGCAGACGCTTCGTGATCGCGAGCAGTATGCGACGCCAGCTCCCCCGGCTCCACCGCGGATCATCGAAGCGACGCTCGCTCGTCTTTGAAGGAGCTTTGAGTGCTAAGACGAAAGAACGCCTGCGTGAAGCGTGGCTGGGAGCTGCTGGCGCAGGAGCGGAGAGGGGAAAGACTGGCACTTCGAATTCGGCGAAGCCGGCGAATCCTTCGCAGACCAGCGGTGAGCTGGCGGTTCTCGGAGGAGCCGAAAGACGCTAGCATAGTGGCTCAGTCCACACATTGCGCGGAAAGGGATCAGCAAGCTCACCGGGGCACGCCCTGAGAAAGGAAGAGCTCACCCCGTTTTAAGAGCGAGAAGGAGGCATTGGGGATCCCACCCAGACATTGAGGCATTGGGACAAGACGGAGATCCTTGATGACCACCCTGAGGCACTCGGGAACAGTGGTGAGGGCGGGAGAGCGTTGGCGTCGAGGAAGAAGCAGGTGGAGTACGGCTCACGAACGAGGCGAGGAATTGCACGCGTTCTCGAGCAGTAGCCAAGGGAAAGACTGTCGTGGAGTCTAGTCCGCTCTCCACAAGAGAGCGGTAGCTGATAAGCGCTGGTCGAGGCGAGCAGGGAGGCAGACGCAGAGGCGAACCGTGGCGGACGAGCTGCCCGAAGAACCAGCGCGCGCAGTAGAGCAGTTTGGTTTGAACACGTAGGCCGTTGAGGCTCGCCAGCAAGTCCCGTCTGAGCGGCACGGCGACACAGAGGAAGAGGGAAACCAAAGTAATCACCCACGCGCCAGGCGCGAACGGCCACAGAAATCACTCGCGGAAATGGAGTGGTGGATCCCACTCCGCCCCTTCGCAGCCTCAGGAAGCAAGCGACCGTTCCAGCAGCTCCAGTCGCAGCGTTTCCATGGCGTCAAACCCTCAAAAGGCTCCCTTGCAGAAGGCTCGGCCAGCAGGACAGGACCGGACCTCCATCCTCCCCCTCTTCCCTCTCCTCAGCTCTCACGACCCTCCGACACGACTGGACGCCTCCCTCTCCCTCCTCACCTCCCTTCCCCTTGCCACCTCCGCCTCCTCCACCCCCGTAGACGATGCCGACACGCCCTACGCGATCAAGCGCCTCGTGAACGGACTCGCATCCTCGAACGAAGCTTCCCGTCAAGGATTCGCCGTCGCCCTCACCGAGCTCCTCGCACGCCTACCCACCGAGAAAGCGCAAGCTGTGCTCCCTCTCATCCTCACCACGTCGACCCCGAACGCCGGCTCCGACTCGCGCGAGGAGCGAGACCTCCTTTTCGCACGACTGCTGGGACTGCACGCCGTCATTCGCTCTGGCGTCCTCTTCAGTCCAGAGGCGACCAACGGCGAGTCGTTCAAGGAGGTTATCTTGGCGCTCCTGGCCCTGTCCGGAAAGAAGTCGTGGATCCGCGAGCCGGCATTTTGGGCGCTCATCGAGGCAGTGAGGACTTTGCTCGAGCGGGAAGGAGAGGCCGTCCCCGAGTGGAGGGAGGAGGTCTGCAAGTGGGTTATCCAGCGACTGTTGAACGACTCGAGGGAGAAGGCTCGAGGGCTCGGATCGGAGAAGGTTGCTCTCGTGCTGGTTCTTCAAGCCTACGGAGTGGTGAGTCTTGCGGAGGGTGGAGGTGGCTCAAGAGGGAGCTAATGGCCGGGTCTATTTCTACAGGAGGCCGACTACACTACCATCCTCGCACCCGCCTTCCCGTCAGGCAACCTCCTCGCTCGCTCGTCTCTCGTTGCCCTCGCGCAAGCGCTCAAGGCGCGTTCTCCCCGCACGCTGTTTCTACTTGAGTCCTAACTCCCTCGGTCCACAGGGAAGTAGCGGCGAGGCAGAAGGCTCGGCACCCTCCGCCAAGGGACCTAAAATGGGCTCCAACGCAGTCAAGACCGCAAAGGGCGGCGCACCTGCTCCTGGAGCTGCACCCCACTTTGTCTGGTCCGAGATCTTCGACCTCTACTTCCCTGAAGCGGGTCGCGCACCTCGACGAGGAGAAGCAGCTCTCGCAGAAGGCCGAGCCAAGTGGAGCGAGGTCTGGCGCGTCCTGGTCGACCGTACGCACCCTTCCCTCTCTCTTGCGAAGCCTCGCTAACGACGCCTGCTGGTTCTCAGAATCCCTTTTCGCCCCTCCTTCTCTTCCCCTAAAAGCAACCGGATTCGCCCTTCTCTCCATGGCGTTCCAGCGCCTCCCCGCGACCGAGGTCCCCACCCTTTTCGGCCAAGGCGTCATGCGCACTCTTTCCAACCACCTTCGCAAGTCCGGCGATGGCGAGAAGACACTCAACCGAGTCGCCGAGAAAGTCGTGCGTTTCTCCTCCCCCCTCTCCCCAGCAACACCAACTAAGAACGTCTCGAACAGGTCGCCTCCCTCCCTCCCTTCCTCGCCGCCAACCCCACCGTCTCACTCCCCCTCCTCAAGGCTCTCGTCGCTCCTCCCCACGGTTCCCACTCGTTCGACCACCGCACTGTGGAGAAGATTGTCGCAAAGCTCGATCTCAAGGGCGTTCGCGGCTGGATCAAGTACCTCACCGAGTTCATTCTCGGCGGCGAGTCTGACACGGACGAGCCCGCTGAGGTCGAGGACGAGAAGTCGGTCGCTGCACGCAGGATGTGGGCGTTCGACCAGCTCCTCCATGTCGCCAAGTCGGGCGTCGTGCCCAAGGACGACGAGGTCCTCGCTGGCTTGTTGGAGTTCTTCGCTGTGCTCGGATGGTTCGAGGTTCGCAAGTCGGGCAAGGGAGCCGTGAGTCCTTTCGCGTTGCTCTCCACCCGTTCCACACTCATCATAGCTCCCTCGCAGCGCTCCTACGTCCCCGTTCCCGCCTTCAACGACGCTCTCCAGATCGCCGCTCGCTCCCGATTCTTCTCCATCCTCACCTCCCTCCCCACCACTCCCTCCCCT
Source organism: Glaciozyma martinii (assembly GCA_025758715.1). Classification (NCBI taxonomy): domain Eukaryota; kingdom Fungi; phylum Basidiomycota; class Microbotryomycetes; order Kriegeriales; family Camptobasidiaceae; genus Glaciozyma; species Glaciozyma martinii. The sequence continues at coordinate 110,843 of JANGFH010000143.1, read as the reverse complement.
TCCGGCCAGACTTGGCTCTCTCGCGCTCTCGCCCTCCTCGACAACCTCGCGGCCGACAAAAAGCACTTCAACCTCAATGCCGAGACGGACGAGGAGGTGCTCGAGTCGCGTGCGGAGGTCAAGGAGATGTACGCCAAGCTTGCTGGAGATGACGAGCGGAAGAAGACGGCGAGGGGCTTGATCGAGGGTGTCTTGCTGCTGTCGTACGATGAAGGAGAGGAGGCGTCCGAGGCTCTCGAGGTCAGTCTCTTCCGGCGATTCTTGAACGCGAACCACGCTGACGCTTTTTCGGTTCGCAGCAACTTAAGGACAGCGTCCCCACTCTCTTCCCCGACATCCTCGATGCGCCTGCCAAGGGACTTCCTTCGGACGACGAGGACGACGAGATGAACGGCGAGGACGAGGAGGAGCCCGAGGCTGCCACTGTTCTTGTCGACCTTCTTCTCGAGCTTCTCCACCGCCCTTCCGCCTTTGTCAAGAGCGTCGCCCAGACGGTCTTTACTGGCTTTGCCGACGAGATTGGAGAGCAGGCTATGGAGCTTCTTCTCGAGGTGCGTTTCGCTTGCTCAGCGTGCGGGCCGCAGGCACTGATCCCAACTGTCGCAGCAAATCCGACCTGAGGAGGCGGATGTTGCCGAGGACGACGACGAGGAGGAGGATGGTGACGTCTCGATGGCGAACGGCGACGCAAAGGCGAGCACTTCCAAGGCCGTCCCCGCAAAGTCGAACGGCAAGAAGGTCCTCGCGGAGCTCGAGCCCGATTCGGACGACGACGACAACGACGACGACGAGGATTCGGACGACGATGCCGAGGTCGACGAGAACTTCCGCAACGAGCTCCTCGCGGCGCTCCAGGCGGACGGCGTCGCGGATGCGTTTGATGCGGCAGAGGAGAACGACGACGAGTCAGAGGAGGAGCTGCTGGACGACGAACAGATGATGGCCTTGGACGACAAGCTCGCCGACATCTTCAGGCTTCAAGGCGGTGGCAAGAAGGGCAAGAAGGGTGCGTTCCGTCTTCGTCACCGTTCTAAACTCAAACTAACGCACTCGCCGTCTGCAGTCGAGCGAACAGACGACCTCCACTACCGCCTCCGTGTCGTCGACCTCATCGAATCCCTCGCCAAGCAGCGTTCCGCCAACCCTCACCTCGTCCTCGTCCTCCTCCCTCTCTTCAGCATCGTCCGCGGCTCCGCCACCGTCGAGCAGGAGCTCCAATCCAAGGCCGGCAAGCTCCTTCGCCAGATTGTTTCTGGCCGCAAGGACTCGCCTGCGCCAGCGGACCCTCAATCCGCTCTCGAGGCTCTCGAGGAGCTGCACACCGTCTCCCAGACGGTCGACTCGGCCGACCTCGCGACCCTCTGCAGCCAGACGAGCATCTACCTCGCCAAAGCCGCCCTCGCCTCGCCCGTTGCCGACGCCCAGACATCCGCTGCGATCGCAAAGCTCTTTGGCGATTCGTTCGAGCTCTACCTCTCGAAGAAGAACAGCAAGACGCGCGTCCAGCCCGCGTTGACGGTCGAGTTTGGACGCCGACTCCCTGCGTGCGCGTGGCCGTTGTTCAAGACGGTCGTTGCGCTCGCTGGAGGCGCCGAGACGGCTGTGAACGCCTACCGCCGCATGCAGGCTTTCGAGGTCGCTCAGGCTCTCCTCACTTCCTACGCTGCCCTCGTACGTCCTTTCCCCTTCTCTTCCCGTCCTCAGCGCTAACGTTGTCGCTTTCGCACAGAAAACCGCCGAGGCCAAATCGACCATCCTCGCCGACCTCCCCTCGTACCGCGACGCGATCTACGCCGTCCTCTCCTCCTCCCTCACCGACACCTCGTCGACGTTCGACGCCGCCCGACTCAAGGAAGTCATCAAGCTCGCTCTCGCCGCTGTGCGGACCACGACGGCCGTTTCCGACGCCGGACGGACGGCGGCCCTCTGGCGCGCGACCGAGTTTGCCGAGCTGGCCGAGAGCTTCAAGGCGAGCGAGAGGTTCAAGAATGCTGTGGCGATTCAGAACATGCTCAAGCAGCTTGTGACGCTTGCGGGGGGACCGGTGGCGAAGAGTGGGAAGCGGAAGAATGAGGAGGGAGGGAAGAAGGCGGAGAAGAAGGCGAGGAAGGAGAAGAAGAGTGAGCCCGAGGTTGAGGTCGAGGTCGAGGTTGAGGAGGAGGAGGTGGTGGAAGTGGAGAAGGCGGTCAAGGGGGGGAAGAAGGA
>JANGFH010000143.1:0-108607 GCA_025758715.1 Glaciozyma martinii | reverse complement strand
GGAGAAGAAGGAGAAGAAGGGCAAGGGGAAGAAGGAGGGGAGGGAGAAGAAGACTTGAGCGGGGGTCGTCTCGTAGGTCTGTAGATGGGAATTTGGATGCGATTGCGATTGCGATTCTGCGGAGCTGTGCACAAACTACAGCGAGAGGTGGGTTCTGAACTAAAGCGACTGAAAGAGGGGGGGGGGGGGGAGTGCAGGTGGGAGAGGACTCAGCGCCTCGCGCCCTTCTTCGTCGAAGTCTCCTTGGCCTGCTTCTGGATCGCAGCGCACGACTTCTCAAACTTGGTGGCGAGAACGTCGAGCTCCTGATCCATCGTCTCGCCTGCGAAAGACCAGGAGTCAGCGTGTCGCGCGGAACGACGGAGCGAACGACGCACGGGAAGCCTGGAGGTCCGCAGCGGTGGTCTTGCGATACGAGACGAGCTGGGTGGCGAGGTTTACAAGGCGAGAGATGGCGGCTTCGGCTTTCTGTGGTGCGAGAAGGCGTTAGCAAAGACAGAAGGGGGCAGGGGAGAAGGAGTGGACGAACCTGGTTGATCTTGGCTCCGTTCGAGACGAGCTTCTCCTTTTCGCGCTTGTAAAGCTTCGAGCTCGACTCCATGCGAGTCTGGATCGCCTTGACCTTTTCGCTGTGATGGAGGGACTTAGTTGCGAGGAACCACGCGAAGGGAGGAGCACGCACAGAAGTCCACCAGCGATATCGTTCCCGAGGAAATCGATGAAGAGCTCCTTGGAGCCAGCGATGCAGCTCTCGTAGTTGGCTGCGTACTGCTGAGCGTCTTCGAGGTGCATCGTCATGAGAGGACCTAGGCGAGAGAGGCAAGTCAGTGGCGAGGTCGAGGACTCGACGCGTCCAACGCACCTTTCTTGAGCTCGCGGAGCTTGCGTTCTCCAATCTCGGTAGTATCAGCGTGCTCCTCCGCCCTGCTCGCAAGGTTAGCTGCCCCGTCCCAGTCCACCGGAACCCGTCCAAAAAGTCACGAGTGGCGAACGTCAACACACCCGCTGTCCATCGTCTGCGTCTCGTCCGTCTCGACCCCACTCCCCTCCTGATCACCTTTGCTCCCACTCTCACTCCCACTGTCGCTCTCGCTGTCACTGCTCCCGCTCTCACTGCTGCTCGCCACCGCACGTCCCCTCTTCCCCAGTCCCTCGAACACGCTCTTGCCCTTGGTTCCTCGCGCGTTCTTCCCGATCTTGACGGGGAGGGAGGTCCTCAGGCGGTGCTGCTGAGCCGGGCTGCGCGCAGAGGGGCGAGGAAAGGGGTTCGAGACGCGCGCGCGAGGAGGAGAGGCTTTCGCTGTGGCGTGTTCGGGATGGGTGGGTGAGCACGGAGTGGGAGAGTGGAGAGACTTACGACGCGCGGGAGAGCGTTTCGAGGTGTTGGGAGCGAGGGAGAAGGGGTGGCGGACTCGATGGGAGGTAGTCGACTTGGCCTTGTGCGTGGGACGAGAGGTGCTCTTTCCTTTGCGGGAATGACCGCCTTGAGACAAGCGAGGCAGCGCAGTGTTGTTCTTCATGGGCCCTGGAGTGGAGTGTTTGGAAGCAGGAAGAGAAGGAACAGCTCGTCGCGTCCAAGTCAGTCGACGCGAGGTGACTGGAGCTGCTTCTCGTCCTACCTCGACAGGATGGCACCCAAACCGAGCGCACAGAAGTCGATCAGCTCGTTCTTTAGACCCTCCCAGTCCTCCCAGCCTCCTCCCAGCTCGAAACGCCCCGCCGAGTCGGTCGAAACCATCTCCCTCCTCTCCAGCTCGGACGACGACTCCCTCCCTCCCTCGCGCCCTCCCAAACTCTCTGCCCCACTCCCCAAGCGTCCAAAGCTCGAGAACTCTCCCCCGCCCGTGCGACAGCCGACAGCCTCCACCTCCGCCGCCAGCACCAGCTCGAGCGTCCCGATCGACCGATGGCGCTTCGACCCCTCTGCAGCTCCGGAGGCTAGCCAGTCGGCAGGTGGAGGAGGGGAACGCCGCGATCAGTTTAGGAACAAGCTGCTGGGGCGCACGGTCGGGAGGAAGTCTGGGTACCTTCAGAAGGAGCATTACATGGCTGCTCGCGCCGACGGGGAAAGTGGGAGCGAGGAGGAGATGGAAGTGGACGACGAGGATCAGGAGGAAGAGGAGGTGCTGCATGGCAAGGGCAAGGGGAAGGACAAGGAGCCGGCGAGCCAGTTTGCGAGGTTCGCTGCGAAGGGAACGAAGCCTGGAGGAGGGATGGGCAAGGGGAAGGAGAAGGAGGTGACAAAGGGGATCAAGTACACGCCACTAGAGCAGCAGGTTCTGGCGCTGAAGAAGGCGAACCCCGGGGTGTTGTTGATGATTGAGGTGAGTCCGTCGTGCGAAGGGTCGATGATCCTTTGCGCTCCAGGTGCTGATGCTTCCGTTCTACCAGGTTGGCTACAAGTTCAAGTTCTACAACGAGGACGCCGTCGTGAGCTTATCTCGTGGCGAGAGACGGCGAGGAATGGCGAGGAGCTGATGTCTGACTTTTTCGCAGACTGCGAGTCGACTACTTGGGATCGCGCACTTCCCCTCTCAGCACATGACGGTCGCCTCGATCCCGAGTGAGTTGATCACATCCGAAGAGGGTGGAGCCTAGTTCTAACGCACGGCCCAGTACATCGACTCGCAGTCCACGTCAAGCGGTGAGCCTTCGAGCTTCGACCTGCGACGATTCGAGCTGATTCTCGCTCGTTTCCGTGTAGGCTCATCAACGCTGGTCAGAAAGTTGGCGTCGTGCGACAGCAAGAAACTGCGGCGTGCGTCCCTCCTCTCTTCTCCCCGACTCCCAGGATTGCAACTGATGGGAACCTTCCCAGCCTCAAGAAAGCAGGCGACAACAAGGGTGGACCGTTCACTCGTGCTCTCACGGCGCTTTACACCTCGGCAACCTACATCGACGAGCTCAGCGTCGATCCTCTCGAATCCGCCGGATCGTCGTCTACTGCGACGCTGATGTGCGTCGTCGAGGACTCCAAGTCGAAAGGCGACGAGAAGGTCACGATCTCTCTCATCGCTGTGATGCCGAATACGGGAGAGATTATCTACGACGTCTTCGAGGACGGACACTTGCGTTCTGGTGAGTGTTTCGCGCGTGTTTTGACGACGAAGCACTGACTCGCTCTTCGCAGAGCTCGAAACGAGGATGCTGCATCTCCAACCGACCGAACTCCTTCTTCAGAAGAACCTCAGCAAGCAGACTGAAGCGATGGTGAGCTATCACGTTGGACACGAGTGCGTTTTCTTCCCTCCTCTCCCTTCGCAGCGGTACTGATCTACCTGCGCAGTGCTGGAGTCGCAGGAATGACCTGCCGAACGGAGCGCATCAAGAAAAAGCTCAAGCAAGAAGCCGCGTCGACTTACATCACAGATTTCTTCACGACTGCGAGCCAGACGGACGACGAGATTGTCATCGACGACAACGACAAGCCGAATAGTACGCTCTCCGTCCTCCGACTCTCAGCGAGCGTATCTCTGACTCCAAACCTCCTCAGGCGAGCTCGGCAAAGTCCTGGAGCTTCCTGCAGAGGCCCTCGTCGCTCTCGCTGCGCTCGTTCAGTACCTCAAGGCGTTCAAGCTCGACACGCTCTTCCTCCACGCCCACTCGTTCACCCACTTCCTCAACCGATCTTCCATGAGCCTGAACGGGAACACAATGTTTGTTCGGGTCTCTCGCGGACCAGCCTTGACCTTGCTGACGCGAAATCCTTGCAGGGCCAACCTCGAGGTGCTGCGCAACCAGACCGACTTCAAGGAGAAGGGATCTTTGATGTCCGTCCTCGACTTCTGCAAGACTTCGTTTGGGCGAAGGCTGCTTCGCAAGTGGATCTCGAAGCCTTTGGTGTCGATCTCGTGAGTGCCGTCTGCTTCCTGTGCGCGAGGTTTACTGAATCATTCTCCTTCTCGCAGCGCCGTCAATGAGCGACTCGACGCCGTGACCGAGATCATGCAGAACTCTGCTTCCGGGACTCTCGTCAAGTTCGTTCCGCTCCTCACTCTTCGCAAACATCAACTTACCCTCGTCGCAGGCTCCGAGAACTCTTCCGGGGTCTCCCAGATCTCGAGCGTGGTCTCGTTCGCATCCATCTCGGCAAGGTCACCACCTCGCAGGAGCTGTTTCGCGTCCTCCAAACGTTCCAGCGCGTCGCGAACGTCTTCGAAGCCGCGGACGACGACGAGGATGCCGACGCTCCAGCTGCTCGAAGATCCATCAAGTCTCCCCTGCTCAAGCGGATCGTCGCCTCGCTGCCGAATATCAAGAAGGATGTCGACGGGTTCCTCGAGCAGATTGACGCGTCGAAAGCGCGTGAAGGAACCAAGGACTCGATGTGGAGGGATCCCGAGCTGTTCGAAGCACTTCAGGTGCGTGGTCTTGTGCGTTTATGGTGCCTGACGCTGATTCTTTGGTGCAGGACGCACGGGACTGCATGGCGGCGGTCGAGTACGAGATCGGAGAGCAGCTCGCTGTCTGCCGCAAGATCCTCAAGAAACCGGCGCTCCAGTTCGTCAAGATCGCGCAGGAGGAGTTCTTGGTGGAGGTCAGGATCGCCGACGCTCGCAAGGGCATCGTTCCGGACACTTGGATCAAGATCAATTCCACAAAGTCAGGCTCCAGCTCCGGCCGAAGGATCCTTCGCTGACCCTTTTCGTCAGAGCTGTGTATCGCTACCGCTCTCCCGAGATGCAGCAGAAGATGTTTGAGCTCGAGCAGTGCCGGGAGCGTCTCACGATTGAGGCAGATCTGGCGTTCTTGGTGTTCCTCAAGTACGTCCCCGCCGACCTCGGTCGTTGGTGACGGTGCTGATATTCCTCTCCTCCAGACGCGTCGCCGCCTCCTACGAATCTCTGCGAGCTGCTATCTCGAACGTCGCTACGGCAGACTGCCTCTTCAGCCTCGCGCAAGCCGGCCTCTCACCGGGCTACGTACGACCAACGATTGTCTCCGAGCCAGGACGACTCGACATCGTCGGAGGACGCCACCCGATGGTCGAAGTCCTTTTCTCGGATCCCTTCGTTCCCAACGACGTGCATCTCGGAGGAGAAAACACGAAGCAGATGATCCTGACGGGTGCGCCGCCTCTCCTTCGTCGGCTCTTCTTCAATGTACTGACTCTTCAAGCAGGCCTCAACATGGGAGGAAAGAGCAGTCTCAGCCGATCTGTCGCGCTCATCGCTCTCATGGCTCAAGTACGCCCCGAGGTTCCTGTCTTCGCGAACAAGCTGACGTTCCCGCCCCCACAGATCGGTAGCTACGTCCCCGCGGAGTCGTGCACGACCTCTCTGTTCGATGGCATCTACACTCGCATGGGAGCGACCGACGAGCTGGCGAGAGGACGCTCCACGTTCATGGTCGAGCTCAGCGAGACGTCCGAGATCCTCAAGCTCGCCACTCCGCGATCGCTCTTGATCCTCGACGAGGTACGCACGTTCTTCCTCTCGTTGCGCGTGTTCTTATTCGCTTCTTTTTAGCTTGGGCGTGGAACTTCGACGATGGACGGGCAGGCTATCGCGAGCGCCGTCCTGCAGTACATCACCACCAAGCTCCACTCGACCTGCATCTTCGTCACCCACTATCCCTCCCTTTCCGAAGTCGCCAAGGTGCGCTGGATTCCCTTCGCTGTCCCCGATGACTGCTGACGTTCGACTCTCCAGCGATACCCAGATTCGGTCGGCTGCTTCCACATGGCGTGCCTCGAGAACGAGCGGACGGACGGCTTCTCGGACGTCGTCTTCCTCTACAAGCTCGCCGAAGGCCTCGCCAGTCGCTCTCACGGGTACGCTCTTCCCTTCAACGAGGCGCAAGGGTTCCAGCTGACTTCTGGCTCGACAGGCTCAACGTCGCGAGGATGGCGGAGCTCCCAGAATCGGTCCTTGCGAAGGCTTTGGAGAAGTCAAAGGAGCTCGAGGCGGCTATGAAGGCTCGTACTCTCCAGCGTCGGTGTGTTCTCCTTTCCTTGCCAGTGTAGGGCGTCAACTGACGGGCGTGCGACAGGGCCGAGAGGATCGCGGTGGCTTTGAAGACGCTTGCGAGCGGGGAGATGGCTCCGGAAGAGTTGATGGGACTTTGCTCCGAGCTTGTTCATGCGGGGGTGTAATCGATGTGCATCGTTTCGTTCAAATCTATCGCCGCTCTACACCACCATCATCCCCGTCGCCATCAATCCATAGTCCGCCATCAGGCCCGCCCAAACGATCGCTCCGAGGTCCCTGTTGCTCTTGAACACCTTCCAGCAGCTCTCCCTCGTTTCCAGATCCGCCGTCCGGAGTTGCCACGCCAGGTGCGCCGCCGCGCCGCCGACGCTTATGAGGTAGAAAGCTGGGCCTTGCGAGTTGAGGTAGCCGGAGAGGGTGAGGAGGCCAACGAAGGAGGTTGAGAAGGCTGCGAGGATGGGGCGGGTCGATGCGCCGAAGAGGAGGGCGGTGGACTTGACGCCTGCGTCAATGTCGTCGACTTTGTCCTGCGGAGAACGGGTTGGGAAGTGCGCAGGCCGAGGTGGGAAGCTTGCGGACCTGGTGAGCATAGATCGTGTCGTAGACAATCGTCCACGCTATACTGCCGACGTAGAGAGGTAGGGCCACAGTCCAGTCGCAGGCGCCTAGAACGGCGGAGGAACCGAGCAGGGCTCCCCAGTTGAATGCGAGTCCTGCGGGTCAAAGTCAGAGATCGCAAATTGGCGGAGTCAAACGAGTGGCACACCTAGCACGAATTGCGGCCAGTACGTGATCCGCTTCATGAGAGGGTACAGCACGACGAGCGACAATGAAGATGCGCCGAGAGCGATGCTGCGAAGGAAAGCGGGGATGAGCAGGGAAAGCAGCAGGAGAGCTCGCAACTCACCTGTACATGTTGAGCTCAGTGAGGATACCCAATCCCACAGAGAGCTGGAGTCCCAAGAACGACAGTGCCTGCAGCGGAACGATCTCTCCCGACGCGAGGGGTCGCAGCTTCGTCCTCTCTGAACGGCGCATCAGCTATCGTTTCTTCCTCTCGTTCCCCAAGAGCTCCTCACCGACTCGTTGATCAATCTTTCTGTCCCAGAGATCGTTGATCGTGCACCCTGCTCCCCGCATCACGAGCGCTCCGGTCCCAAACAACGCGAGATTCCACGCCAGCCCTCCGACAGGCATTCCGCTCGAGTACGCCGCCATAGTGATACCCCAAGCTGTAGTAGCTACCTTAGTTCCTAATTCTATCCCAGCAGAGACGAAACTCACCACAAGGCCAGTACAGCAGCCAGGTTCCGATGGGCTTGTCCATCCGTGCGAGGGAAACATAGGGGTGCGCCCAGCGCAGGGCTTTTGGCAGGCGCGCAGCCCAAGGCGGGAGAGGGTACGCTGCTGGTACCGGAGCAGCCGCAAGAGGTACGGGAGCGGCGTCCTTGAGCTGTCGTGGAAAGGTGGAGAGGGAGCGGAACTGGGGAGTTGGCCAGCGGGCGAATGCGGCTCCGTTGCGAGAGGGCGCAGCTAGGCGGCAGAAGGTGGCCTGCAGGAGTGGGCGAGGGAGGCGCAGCATGGCTCCTGGCTGGGAGTATTGGCGGAAGACAACCGTGAACGGCGAGTTCCCTGCTGAAAGAGCTCGACGCCCTCGACGCTCTTCTCCCTCCTCCCTTCCTCTCACGCTGTCTCCCAGTCGCCAAACCTACTCCAGGAACACTCGGGAGGACTCACACGATGACCAAGAAGTCGCGGCGAGACAGCGAAGCCTGCTTGCGGATTCCCCAGCTCCCTTGTGAAGTGCGCTTCTTCCTGCAGATGGTGGGACGCCCACGCTGACGGCTTGGGTGCAACCTAGATCAAGGCCTTGATCGTGGAGGAGCTGGGATTGGAGCGGGATCTCGTTACACTGCGTTCTCTTCAGTCTGCGTGCTCCGCCTTTTCCGTTTTGACCAGGTGAGCTGCAGAGGATGGAAGGGACGAGGAGCGCAAGCTAACTCTCCTTGTTTACAGGCGCGAGATCTACAAGGTGGGATCTGTCTGGCTCTGTGGGTGGACGCTCGGGAGCTCACCTTGTTTCTCCTCCCCGCAGCATGTTGACTTTCGCCGCAAGTCACGCGAGGCTGTCGCCCTGTTCGCCCAACACGTCGCTCCAAAGTACGGCGACTTGGTCCTATCCGTCACGCATCGACCTGTCGACGAGGACCAAATCTCCCTCATACCCTCGACCGCTGTTCGACTGGAAGAGCTCCGCAACTGGGATCGGACGTACGCGAGTGCCTTGCGCTCGCTCTCCAAGATCAACACGATCGACTTGACGATTCCGACGCTCGAATTCCACTCGATGTATGGAGAATGTGCGTGCTGGCTCGGCAGCGTCAAAGCAGAAGCTGATCGTTCCTTCCAGCGATCGACATCATCATGAGGTGGAAGGCGATTCAACACCTCACGCTGCGAGCAGCAGGTTGGGGGCGAGGCGATTTTATCAGCTCGACCGATGCGTTCAACGCCCGGACTGTTGGGACGATGCTGTCCCAGTTTGACGGCCTGGAGAGCTTCCGTGCTCTAGGCGTCTCGGGTTTGGACATTTCTCCAGAGTACGTGCTCCACTTTCCGTACAGACGAACCAAACTGACGGGTTATTTCCACAGTGGCCCATCTCTTGTCTCTCTCAAAGCCATTCCCGCCCTCAAGTTCTCCTCCCTCCAGTACGTTTCTCCCTGCCGCTCTCCCAACCCAACTCATCCTCTGCGCAGCCTCGCCGGCGGCTGGCTCCACGAATTTACTCCCCACTTTGCTCGTCTCTCTCCCCCTCTCACGCACCTCGTCATCTCGGAGGACACAGAGATCGACTACAGCGAGCTCGCCGACCTCATCCTCGCCGTCTCCCCGACGCTCGAATCCCTCGCCCTCCGCCAAGCAGGAGCCATTACTATCGAGGACACCGACGCTCCTTTCTCTCCCTCCGCGCTTCCACGCCTGAAGCGGCTCGTCCTCTCGCTCGACGGCGAGATCGCGCTTCCGCTCTCAAAGTTCGTCAACGTCGATCTCAGGACCCTCGAGATTGGGACGAGTGACGAGCTGTATGCGGGGCAGCTGGCGAAGCTTCTTCAAGGGGGAGTTTGGTCGAGGCTGGAGTCGTTGGCGTACGTGGCTCCTGGCGTGGAGGCGGCGGATTGGGAGGCGATGTATGAGGAGTGTTCGAAGAGGGGGATTCCGCTGTTACCGGGGTTCACTACGGAGGAAGACTTTCCTGTGCGTCTGTAGAGTGTTGTAGAGTTCGCCTCTGTGTGTATAGCTGGTATTTATCTGGGTTGCAAAGCGAAGGCGCAACGATCTGGTCGCGGCGGCGACGAAGCAAGGGCTCACGCTCTCTCTTCCCTCCACCTTCGCCGACTGTTGTTGACGCCAAACCAGCCTACTCTTCGCCATCCACACAGCAGCACAGCAGCTACACCCAGCCCGTTTCTCCTCCCTTCAAGTCATCACCAACAACAGCGCCCCCCCCTCCTCCCCCACCCCCTCCCCACCGCCATGTCCGAGATGCAAGACGCCGCCACCGCGCGCAAGGAGAAGCTCGCGATGCTCAAGAAGCGCAAACAGCTGCACGACACGGGCTCCAACCCCAGTCCCAGCGCCGACGGCTCTTCCAAGTACGCCCCCTCCCTCCCTCTCTCCCTTCTCAGGCCGGCTGACGCCCGTTCGGCAGGCCTGAAGTCTTCCGGTTTAGGAACTATGATCCCGAGACGGGGAGCGCGAGGAAGCATGCGAGGATGGAGGAGGAGGATACGGTTGAGAAGCAGGTCGAGGGGCTGGCGGAGCGAGTGATTGCAGAGGATGAGGCGCGGAGGGCGGAAGAGCTGGTGAGTCGCCGTACCTCTCTGGAGCTGGAACTGCAGGGGCGAGCGCAGAGCAGGGTGGGGAGGCTGAAGTCTTGCTGTCCTGCCCTCTTCCTCACCCTGACCCGGGTCGTCTTCGACTGGGGATGAACGCTCACTCGTCTTGCTCTGCTTGCAGGACCTCACCAACATTCAACCGAAGAAGCCCAACTGGGACCTCAAGCGAGATCTCGACCGCAAGCTCACCAAGCTCAAGGGCAAGACGGACATGGCCATCTCCCAGCTCATCCGTGCGTTTCCTCTCCGTCGTGGCTGCCTAGCTTCAGGAACTAACGGTGCGGTCTCCTACAGGGAAACGACTACAGGCGGAGAAGGGAGGAGATGGAGCTATTGCGGAGCTCGTGGCGGGAGGAACGCGGCAGGGAGAGGAGTCGGACGAGGACGAGGAGTGAACGAGGTCCTTGGGAGGAATGTACAAGCTGCCTTGCCACAGTCGCTGGGATCCTACTGCTATTCCCTGCTTCGTCCACTCTGCTCCCAGTCTCTCCCAGCTCGACAATTCGTGTACAACCGTGCTCGTTACAGAGACCCGCTCCAACTATCGTCGTCCGGTCTCAACCCTCTCCCCCAAGTTACTCAAGCCGACCGTAATATCAGCATGCTCGAGGTGATCCCCTCCGTTGCCAGCATTGTTGAGTCCAACGACCTGCGAGATGTTGTCGTCCGCGCCGTTCATCGGTCCCGAGCATCCAACCGACACCTCGGTTCCCTCCCCGTTGATCCCGTTCGCCAAAGGCAGGCCATGAGGACCCGTCGATCGACTCGCCTTGATCTTGGCGTTGTCGGACCGCATCGTCTCGAGTCCTGCGAGGTAGTCCTCGTCGACGCCGCCGGTGACGTACTCGCCCGTGAAGACGGAGCAGTCAAAGTCGGTGATGGCGGGGTTGAACTGGGAGCACGAGGCGACGAGGTCGGGCAGGGTTTGGAAGATGACGAGGTCGGCGCCGATGTGGGCAGAGATCTCGGCTTCGGTGCGCTGGTGCGCGACGAGCTCGAAACGCGAGGGCATGTCGATTCCGTAGACGTTGGGGTAGCTGTGGATGGCGTTGTAAGAACCTAGGAGGGGAGCAGCGGAGAGCCAGGAACGCACCGAATCGGGGGTGCGCAGGAGGCCATGATGACCTTCTTCGCTCCGGCGTCGCGGGCCATCTGGATGATCTCTTTTGAGGTGGTTCCTCGGACGATGGAGTCTGCCCAGGAGGTCAGCGACTGACGCTTCGAGCTCCAGAAGGAGAGAACGCACCATCGACCAAAAGCACGACCTTGCCAGAGAACTCGAGCGCCATGGCGTTGAGCTTGCGGCGAACGTTCTTGCGCCTGCAGGATCTTGATCAGCACCTGAACCGCGCAAAGGAAAGCAGGGGAGACCCACCTGATCTCCTGTCCGGGCATGATGAACGTGCGTCCAACGTAGCGGTTCTTGACGAACCCTTCCCGATAGGGCACGCTCAAGCTCTGAGCGACCTGAAGGGCGGCGACACGACTGGTGTCGGGTACGGGGATGACGACGTCGACGACGATGCCAGCGGCGGCGAGGACGGCGCGGGCGTTGATCGCGAGTGCGTCTCCCATCGCCATGCGGGAGCGGTAGACCGAGATGCCATCAAGGACCGAGTCGGGGCGCGCAAAGTAGACGTATTCGAAGATGTCGGGGGCAAAAGTGCGAGGGGGAACGCATTGCTGGATCGAGATGCCGTCCTTGGTGATGATGATCGTCTCTCCTGGAGGCAGGGGAAGAACCGAGTTAGCTCAGTCCTCCTTGACGAGACCGCACGGGGAGGAACGCACCAGGGTTGACATCCTTCCAGTCTCCAAAGCCGAGCGCGTCGCACACGACACTCTCGCTCGACATGAGGTAGTCCCAGCCTCCCTCAATCTGCTCGCTCTTCCTGCGAGCCCATCCCAAGGGCCTGATGCCGTTCGGGTCCCGGAAACCGATGATACCAAAGCCAGCAATCATGCCCGTGCACGCGTAAGCGCCCGACGTCGTCTGCATCACCTCGCGCACCGCCCTGAAGATGTCGTCGGCGTCGATGCGGAACTTGCCCGTCTTCTGGAGCGCGTCGGCGAGGAGGTTGAGGAGGAGCTCCGAGTCGGACGACGTGTTGATATGACGGTGTGCGTAGTGGTCGAGGTAGTAGTGGAGGTGAGGAGTGTTGGTGAGGTTGCCGTTCTGCGAGCGCGCGCCGTCAATTAGAGGAGGGCGCTGGGAACGGGAGGGAGCAGTGGCGTACGTGGGCAAAGACGATTCCGTAAGGGCTGTTGACGTAGAAGGGCTGGGCTTCCGAGTGAGCAGAAGAACCGGCGGTAGGGTAGCGGGCTGCAGGGGCAAAGTGAGTTAGCAACTGAGTAGGGGGCGAGCGCTCCATCCCCGCAGCGACGCATGCTCGGGAGGGCCTTGCTCCACGCGAGAAAGGAGACGCACCATGCCCAACTCCCATGGATCCAATGAGCTGTCCCAGACTCTTCTCGTCGAGCACGTCCCTGACCATGCCGTTCGACTTGCACTGGAAGAACCTTCCCTTGGGACCGCAGGTCACGATTCCACAGGCGTCCTGTCTGCGAGCGTGAAGAGAGAGACGATCAGCACCTTGTCCTGCGCCCAGTTCCTCTTCACCCGCCTACGCAAGAGACGTACCCTCGGTGCTGAAGGAGCTGAAGTCCCTCGGCCAGTTCTGGCGCAGCGTGGAACGTCTGCGACGCCAAGAGGATAGCAATGACTCCACCTGTTCGAAAGGAAACTGGGTCAGTCCAGTGCTCAAGTTGATCCCCTGCCCAGCCGTCCCCCTCTCTCCCCTCCCTTGACAAGCTCAAGCCGGCAGAACGCGACCCGCGCCAGAGAGGATTGCGAGAGCTGTGGTAGGCGGAACTTACACATTTCGACGGGGTCTAAGCTGGGGGTGGGTTGAGAGTGGGTTGGGTTGGTTGGTTAACCGTACGCGGTGAGCGTTGGGTGGCGTTGACGGGGGCGAATCGACAAGAGTCAGCGACGACGAAAAGGAAGGCCCGAGGAGTTTGAATGTATGCTCGAATTGGAGTCCGACGACTTGTGGTCCAAAGGCTCCCCGAGTTACGTCCGCGAACGCCTCAGAGGAACGCCCAATACCCACTCGAAAGAAGGAACGAAAGCCCAGCATGTCTCTCGCCCGAATCCTCCCCTCCCCTGCCCGACTTCAAGCTCTTCAAAAGCTCCGCTCGACCGTCTTCGGAACGACCTTCAACCCTCTCTCCCTCCGCACCGGCTCCAAGATCCTCAAGGCAAGGCTGCGCGGGCCTGCGATGCTCCGCTACTACGGCGAGCGGATATCGGGGTGGGCGGGCTTGAACGCGGCGGTGCCCGGGTTGGAGCTCAAGGACGTTGCGGAAGAGACGAGGTGAGCTGCGATCGGCTGGGAGCGGGCGAAGCGACAGGCAGCTGATGAGCGTGGTGGTTGCAGGTTGATTGATCTGGAGACGAGGCGGAAGCGTGGAAAGGTCACCCCGAAGAAGGGTGCGTTGGTGGTGTCGAGTCGAGGAGGACGGGGAGCTGACCTTGTCGTCTACAGGTCAGGGACGCCGTGCCACGATGAAGAAGCGTTAGGCCGCTCAGGCTCAACCCTTCCCCCTTCTCCGCATCGACTCCCCATATACCCCCTCCCTCTCCCCACTGCAAAATACCCATCCAACGACAGCTCGATCTCCCCTCCGAAGGAACTGCTCCACTCGCTCTCGGTGCTGCTGGCTCTTCGTGTGGACGCAAGGGAGTGCAGGAACTGCTCAATTGACCGACTGGGTGTCCTCTGCTCTCGTTTCGCACTCAGCAGGACGGCTCGCGTTTAACAACTTCCTGCTCTCGATCTCGCTTCGCCTGCTGGTTCCATAATCGATTAACGAGCGACGGGCACGTAGGCCATACCAGAATTTCCCACCCAGACCTAAATCAGAACCGCCGCCACAACCGCCATCGCCAACCCTCCCACGACTCCCACCACTCCCTTCCTCCCCACTCCCCCCGTCGCTCCCGATCCCCCCATCGTCCCCCCCGTCCCATTCGTCGTAGAGTTGGACCACTCGACCTCGTTCCAGCAATACCTGGTGAAGCACGCCGTACAAGCGGCCGTCTGGTCGACGCCCTTCTTCCCGCGCATACGCTCGACGACGGCGCAGGCGAGGCAGGTCGCCCATTCGGGATCGGCGGTGCCGTTCGTGGGGATCCCGCGCGTTGTGAGGGCAAAAGTCGTGTCGAGGAAAGCGGTGGTTTGGTTGTTGGGGTAGACGAGTTGACCGGTCGTCGTGTTGGTGACGCCGGTCGGGTCAGAGTTGGGGAGGAAGATGACCATACTGTAGCAGTAGAAAGATTAAGAAACATCGAGGGGGAGAAGGGGGCAGGGACGAACGGGTACGAGGCGGGAGCGACCTGTCCATTGAGCTTCGCAGCCGTGCCTGCGCAACCAAAGAAGGTCGGGCGGTCGGCGAGGCCGTCCTTGATGAACGTGTCGGTCGTCTTGGGGAAAGGAGGGAGAGTTTGAGTCCCGTTGGGGAGGACGTGCGAGCGAAGTTGGGTCGTGATGAGCGACGAGCCGATGGGCGTTCCCGTGTCGGAGTCTCCAGTCTGCGAAGAGAGCTTCAGCGATTGGGGTAAGACGCGAACTCGAGAGAAAACGCACGGCATCAGCGACAATCATGCTGTGAAAGTAAAGCGTCAGCTCGAGTCGGCAGCGGCGTCGAAGGTTGCTCACACGTCGACCTCGCGAGCTTCAACCGCAAGAGGAGCGATCGGATTGACCTCGTTGTTCAATCCTCCGTCGAGCAAGCGCAGCTGATCCTGGTTGGCGTCCTCGAACGTCCCAGCGTTGATCCCCTTGAAGGGGTTAGGGATCGCAGCGATATCGAGCTGCTGGGTCGACTGCACGTCGTAGAAGGTGGAATTGATCGCTTGCCACGCAGCGAAGACGGGCGAGAGGGGGTTGGTCCAAACGATGTTGCTCGAGATGTTGTAGAAGTTCTGCGAAAGGAGAACGTGAGCTTGTAGCCGCTGAATCGAGGGAATCAGCGACGCACGAAGAGGTTGCTCGAAATGCCCAAAATGACACCTGCGTTGTCGAACCCGGTCACGCAGTTCCCAGCGGCGGTACCTCCAACTGGAGTTCCGCTGTCAGCGGCGGTTCCAAACTGCTCCATCGGAATGAAGGCAGCGAGCTCGGGGTCGTAGGATCCGAACCTGCGAAGACCGTCAGTGAGAAGCCTCCAAGATTGCAGAGAAAGCCGCACTCGAGGGGGTTCATCTCGTAGACAACGTTCTGGAGAGCTGGGTTGAATCAAAGAGTCAGCGAGGTGGTCCTGCCTGCGTGCGGGGGTTCCTTACAGACGTCGACGCCGATGAGAGGAGTTTCGCGAGAGTTGACCGAGTAGACGTTGGCGACAATCAAGGGGAACGGCAACAAGTGCTGCTGGTAGGTGGAGCTTCCGATATGGATCCCATCAGCAGCTGCTTTAAGTCGCTGGAGTGGGCCCTGAACTCACAGCTCGACGGCAGAACTGAAAGCGAGCGAAGCTGCGTGGTTCGGGTCGGACGTGCTGAGAAAGTTGGAGGCGCTCGTGCCAGGGAGGAAGTGGTATGACAGAGCACGAGACCAGCTAGGAAAAGGCATCAGCGAGCGGTTCGGCGGGGGAGAGAGAGCTCGACGCACTAGTCGTTAAAGGTCACGGGGAATCCAGCGTCGCGTTTGGCTTGAAGGTCGGCAAAGATGTTTGCGCTGTACGCTGTTGTGGGAATCAGTTCTTGACTATCGCACTGTTTTAAGTTGCGCACCAGCCTGCGATGTTGCGTTGCCCGGAACGAACAAGTCTTCGGTCAGTAGCCAGCCCGGAGCTCCGGTTGTCTCGTTGCCGAGGACCATGTCGTCTAAAGAGAAGTGGCGAAGCGTTAGCCGATGAGAAAGCTCCAAAGGTGTTGCGCACAAATCGTTGGCATGTCGTTGAAGACGAAAGAAGAGAGCATCCACGATCCTCTGACCGAAGAGCGAATCAGCGTCTGTCCTCCACCGCATCTCGCAGTCTCCTCACCCACTGAGTCCAGAGATGTAGGTAGTGGCCTGGAGAAGACCTCCGGTTCCCATCGCCATTGCCGTCGCGTTCCTCCCATCGAGAGAAGCGAGAACGCCAGCGCCGTACAGAGCAGCCCGGTTCCCCCCACCGCTGATGGCGATTCCGATCGTCGGAGCCTCTGCTTCGTCGAGAGAGGCGCCGTAGACGGTGCTGCTGCGATCGCCGAGGTAGGTCTTGAGGCTGGCTGGAACGAGCGCCTTGCGCGCCGCAACATACGTCGACTCGGCCTGTTCAAACGTCAGGAGCACTCGGCTTCCAAAAGGGGGAACCACCCACTGCACTGAGAGTCTGGTTTCCTTGTTGTGGGGTCCCCGCAAGACGCAAAGGACTACCAGACGAGCTGCAAGCTCCGAAGGAAGGCGCGAAGCTCTGAGCTGTAGCTCCTACGGCAAGTGAGAGCAGGAGGAGGGCAGACATCTTGAGGAAGTCCTGGAGGAGCGGGAAGAGCGAAGCGGAGAGATAAAGGGTCCGGACAAGGCGCCAGCGCAGCACTACATACTCACCCACACGAGGGGCTCCAGGCCGCGTGGAGCGGGTACGGCGACGACCGTACCGAGATCGCAAGGATCGGGAGCTGCCGAGGAGTGGCTGACTGTTCGTACAACGAGTTGGCCCCTGTTGAGAGCCGAAACAGACCAAGAAAGAGGAGGAGACCCTGGGCGCGGAGTCCGAGCGTTGGGCCCCAGTTCCTCCTCGATCGACTCCTCGAACCTCCTCTCCTCTAGTGCGAGCAACGACCTGTCCCGCAAGGATTTGAAAGGAAAGATCTGAGTCTGAGCGAAATGGTGGCAAAGGAGCTCTCCCGGCAGCACTGCGCAGGCTTCTTCGTTTCCAGCGCGAAGCGCACTGCTCCTCGCTCGTGCTCTCGATCAGCTCTTTGTGCCCCTTGGCACGACGTGGCTTCCAGGGGAGTCCAAGGGCACAACATGAATTCGCTCCTCACAGAAACCAAGCCGCCAACGCCAGGACCAGTCCTCCAGCAACCCCACCCACTGCCTCCCTTCCCCCTCCCGACTCGCTCCCAGGCGCCACATAAACCCACTCCGTCTCGTTCCAGCAATACCTCCCAAAGCACGCTCCGCACGGGCCAGTCCTGTCGACCCCCTGAGTCCCTCGCGTGCGTTCGATGACGGCGCAGGCGAGGCAAGTCGACCAGGAGGAATCGGGGAGACCGGCGGTGAGATCTCCCCGGGTGGTGAGGTTGAAGGAGGTGTCGAGGATTGAGAGGGCTTGCGCGTCGGGGTAGATGAGTTGGCCTGTCGAGGTGTTGGTGATACCGCTGGGGTCCGAATTGGGGAGGTAGACGATCATCCTGCGAAACCAGATCGAGTTAGCTTCGTAGGAGGTGAGAGCAGGGAGAGGAGAGGACGGACGGGTAGGTTGAGGGAGCTGGTTGTCCTTGAAGCTTCGCCGGCGTTCCACCGCAACCGAAGAATGTAGGTCGCTGATTGAGACGGTATCCAATGAAGGTTGTCGTCGCGTTTGGGAGGGGAGGGAGGTTGTAGCTTCCCTCGGGGAGGACTTTGGAGCGGAGGTGGGTCTCCACCAGCGAAGCACCGTTCGGCTTGCGATCATCCGTGTCGGAGGACTGCAAAGGGGGTCAGTGAGCGTCGCGAAAAACGACGAACGAGAGCCCACGCTATCGACGACAATGATCCTGCAAAGAAGACCGACGTCAGCTGCGCGAAGAGAGAGAAGCGCAAGAACGGGGAAGCTTACACGTCGAGTGCGCGAGCGGGGACCGCAAGAGGAGCGATCGGGTTGTTCTCGTTGTTCAACCCGCCGTCAAGCAGACACAACTCCTCCTGCTCGGAATCCTCGTACATGCCGGGGTGAATCTCCAGGAACGGATTGGGGACGGAGGAGATGTCGAGCTGCTGGTCGGGACGCGCCGAGAAGAAGGTCTGGTTGATCGCAGTCCAGGCGGCGTTGACGGGACTATTGGGATCGAACCAGGTCGGGTTCTCTGCAGCAGCGTGCGTGAGCTCAGAACGGAGGTAGCGACGAGAGAAATTCGCGCACCGGTGACGTTGTACAAGTTCTGGCGCCAACGGTCAGCGCTGCGAAGCACGAAGGCGGAGGGCGAGCAAACTCACAAAGATGTTGCTCGACGTCCCCAGAATAAACCCAGCGTTGTCAAAGCCGTTGACGCAGGACCCAGCAGGTCCGCCCATGATAGGCGCTCCCTTGCTGGCTTCCGTTCCGAGCAGCTGCATGGGTATGAACGCTGCGAGCTCTGGGTCATACGAACCGAATCTGCGAGGAATATCAGCCACGAGGCTCGACGAGGGATGAAGACGAGGAGTCCCTACTCGAGAGGTGACATCTCGTAGACCACGTTCTGGAGGGGAACGTCAACTCCAAACAAATCGTCCTTGTGAGAGTTGACGCTGAGAACGTTGGCGAGTAGAATGGGGAAAGGTAGAAGGTGTTGTTGATATGATGAGCTGGGGAGAAGGGTTAGCGAAAGTGAGAGTTGCAAAGCCTGGGACTTGCAGGTTCGTGGCGGAAGAGTAGGTGAGGGATGCGGCGTGGTTGTCGCCAGAGTCGCTGAAGAAGTTGGAGCCATCGGTGCCAGGTAGAAAGTGATAGGAGAGCTGGAAATAACTTCATCAGTTGGCTACTCTTCCGTGATAGCTGAACGGCATTACCGCACGAGACCAGCTGGAGAGCGAGGGCGTTAGCGACCGACCTTCGCAGCGAAAGGAATCTGCTCACTAGTCGTTGAACGTGACTTGGAAACCAGCACTGCTTTTGTCCGTCAAGTCACCGAGAATGTTGGCGACGTAGGAGGGCTGGGTCGTTGCGTCTCCAGGGGTGAACAGATCGCGCGAGAGTAGCCAGCCAGCTGAACCGTTTCCGCTGCCAAGAACCAGGTCGTCTGCGTCAAACGTCAGCCCAGCAAGCACAATCTGCGGCAGCGCAATCACTAGCACGCACACATGGTCGGCATGTT
Source organism: Glaciozyma martinii (assembly GCA_025758715.1). Classification (NCBI taxonomy): domain Eukaryota; kingdom Fungi; phylum Basidiomycota; class Microbotryomycetes; order Kriegeriales; family Camptobasidiaceae; genus Glaciozyma; species Glaciozyma martinii. The sequence continues at coordinate 89,732 of JANGFH010000143.1, read as the reverse complement.
GTTGAACATGAAAGACGAGAGAAGCCAGGACCCTCTGCGAAGGGGTTAGCTCTCCTACCCCTTCGTCTTCGCCCTCGTCCTCGCTCGACTCACCCTGATGACCCAGTAATGTAAGAAACAGCCTGTAAAAGTCCACCAGTTCCCAACGCCACTGCCGTCGCGTTCCGTCCATCGAGAGCAGCGAGAACTCCAGCACCATGAAGAGCTGCTCGGCTCCCTCCCCCTCCGATGGAGATGCCGATCGTAGGAGGATTTGCTGCAGCGATAGAACCACCGTAAACAGTCCCTCGAAAGCTGTCGATGTAGCTCTCGAGGCTGCCCTTCGCTTGATCTTTGCGTGCCGCGACGTAGGCCGTCTCCCCCTGTTCCGGCGCGTCAGCTGGCAACTCCCACCGAGAACCTCGAGAATCGCGGTGCCCTCACAGTGCTGAGCTGCTGCGTTCCTGCGGGGGAAGAATGGTCAGCTCGCGCTCCTAGGAAGGGAGAACAGCCGAACCTTGTTGTGAAGTGCCAGCGAGCCGCAGGATCGAAGCCGACTCTCCCAAGGAGCACTCAACAAAGGAGGGCGCGTAACCCTGGCCAGCAGCGCTGGCTGCCAACGCCAGCAGCGAAACGAGGGCTTGGTGGGCCATCTTGTTGACTTTGTGAGGAGCAAACCAGCAGGGACTGAGAACAAAAGGACGCTCTGATCTCGGTCAGATCGACCCTCCCGAAGCCTTGGCCTGGATCGACTGGAGGGGATCGAAGGTCGGCCGTATTTACAGAAAAGAGGTGCGTGGTCGTACACAAGCAAGCTTGCTCAAGGGCGTCGTTGGAGAAGACGCGTACGTGCGCGTCCTCTTCCACCGCTCTCTCTCTCCTCCCCTCCCATCGCCGCTCTCAACTCCAAGATAGATGGACGACCCCTTCAGCACCGCAGCGCCACCTTCGTACGCTCTCGAATCCTCTTCGGGAGAGAGCGACTGGGACGATTTGGCGGGAGCTCCTCCTCAGTCCAAGGCCAAGCCGCTCACGCCAGACGCCGTCGTCGAGATCCTAGGCGAGGTCAGGAAGGGAACCCACGTGGTCTTCTTAGTGGGAGAAGCGGGGGAGAACTTGGCGCGAGGTGTCAAGGTCGAGGACGAGGGGATCCAGGTCACCGTTGATGGCGAGCAGGTGCTTACTCCCTCCCTCCTCTGGCACGCAAGCACAGAAGCTAACCATTCCTTGCAGCTCGGAGCAATCCACACGCTCCCCGGTGCGACCCTCGTTTTCCTCTCCATCGCCCTCCCACTCGTCTCCCTCCACCCCCTCGCCTCGACCCTCCTCTCCGCCCTCGCCCCTTCGAGCAGCACGATCCTAGCCTCCTACCACCTCCCCTCCTACATCACCTCCTCCCCGGATCCTCAACTCCTCTACCTCCGCTCGACCCCTACCGCGCCTCTCTCCTCCCTCGTCTCAGCTGGCACACTCCACCCCTACGCTCCCCCGAACCTCCTGCACGGCCTCCCCTCCTCCCTCCTCGCCCTCTCCACCCTCGCAGGCGTCCCCTCGACTCTCATCCTCTTCCCTACCACCTCTGTGCCCCAGCCGCTGAATGGGCCTTGGTCTATCGCGGGAACCAACACGGCGTACGACGCAGGAGGACCGACGGAGCTCTCCGAGGTTGGACAGACGTTCAGGGAGGTCAAGGGGGAGGTGGAGAAGGTTGCTAGGGAGCTGAGGTGGAGCTGGTGGAGTGGGAACGAGGGCCAGGGGAAGGGGTTCGCTTGGCTAGAGAAGAAGAGGAAGGACAAGAGGAGGGAGGACGTTGGATCGATGTACATGTGAGGAGGAACGGAAGCAAGGAGAATTCAGAAACATCGCAGGAGTGGACATCAAGCGTGCGACTCGGCGGCGAGACTGCTCGCCGTGTTGCTCTGCTCGTCGCTGCCCCCAACGGACTGGCTTCCCCCACGCTCTTTCAGCTTGCAAATGCCACCATACTGCTTCCTGCTCATTCGCCCAGGAATTCCGTGAAGCTCTGCGAATGCCACTTGATCTCTGACCTCCTCGCTCCACTCCTGCTCACCCTGCGACGTCGCAGCTCTCCGTTTTCGCATTCCTGGGTTACTTGCTACCCCAGATTAACGTGGTACTCGCCACTCTCAGTCTCAACATCTCGACCGTCACAATCTCCTCTCCTCCCAAAGCACGTAAACGACAATGGGGTCCAGGAGGTTTCAATTGGGATTCACAGTTCGGTCCGACGACCCCTTCGCAGCTACAAGTAGAGGCACAAGAGCGTTTTACGAACGCTTGACGACGAACGCTCCGCGCTCGATAGAGTTGATGAGGAGGTACCCGGACTTGAAGTATGGGTAGACGTTCCAGGCTCCACTGCATGTCTCGTCAGCCCCGCACCCACAAAGAAAGAGAAAGAGAAAGAGGAAACGCACAAGAAGTCAACGACGTTGTCCTCGGGCCGAACGTCGAAGAAGGCGACTTCGCTCATCGAGGAAGCGGTTCCCCCGGAAGAGACTTGGGAGACGTCGACGACGCGGAGGCCTGAGGCGTAGTTGGCCTGGTACGAGAGTCCATCGACGGTGTACTGGTTGTGGTCGATCGAAGTGACGGGGGAGTGGTCTGCGTTCGCGAGAGGTTAGTGAGGATCGGAGAAGAGGAGGAGAGGACGTACAGATGCCCTCCTGGAAGGGAGCGGTGAGGTCCGAGACGTCCCAGACGTAAGTGGCGGTACGGCCATCAGGGGAGGAGGAGGTGGCATCGAGCTCGTCGAGCTCGTCGTCCTGGTTTTTGCAAGCGAGGTCAGCGAGGCGGTTCTTGGGGAAGAGAATGCGAGGGGGGACGAACGAGGAGGAGGTGGCTCTGGTTGCCATCGGTCAACCAGCCCTGGTGGGTGTAGGCCGAGCCGTTGTAGCCAGTGCGGGAGAGCTGGACGACGTTGGACTTGGAGGTGACGTCTGCGAAGCGAGTTTCGGTCAGCGCTTTGCTCCTTGTTCGATCCAAGAAAGAGGGTGGCGTACCGAGGATGGTGAGACTGTCCTCGTTGTACGCAAACATGATCTCCTTGCCGGTGTAGCGCGCGTCAGGGCCCTTGTAGATGACAGCCTGGGCGTCGTGACTTGTTGCGCAAGAATCAGTTTTCCTCCCCCTCGTGCGAACGCGACAAAACTCACGTGTAGTTGTCACCTCCGTAGCAGCCCAAGCCGACAGGGTTGGTGGGGACGGTGACACTGCGGAGGAGCGAGTGGGTTAGCAAAGAGTTGGGGGAGCAAGGTGGCGTCAAACGCACTCGAAGAAGCAAGGTCCTCCAGCTCCGGAAGCGCGCTGGCCGACGAAGGCCATCACGTTGTCAGTCGCTCCGTTGACGACGTTGTGGCTGCGACCGTTGCCGAGCTGGTAGACGGTGACATCGCTCGTGGTGGAGAAGACCTTGGGGCGGAGGCCTGCGAAAAATGAAGCGTGAGCTTGCGACGCTCTCTCGCTTTCCTGAAGGAGAAGAAACGCACGGAGGGTGGGGTCTTCGAGCTTCTTGAGGTCGAAGATTTGGATTCCCTGCAGAGGTTCAAGTCAGTTTTCAATCGCTCGCTCGTCGGCAGAGAAAAGCGTACGTGTCCAAGAGCCTCGCTACCGATGTAGACGTAGTCGCCAGAGACCTTGGCGTCGCGCCAAAGACTGGGAACGGTCTGGGTAGGGAGTCGTCCAAGGTACTTCATCTGACCATCGCGATCAATCTCGGCAAAGGCAGTTCCGTCGGTCTGAGTGACGATGGCGAACTCGCGGCCGGAGCTCGAGGTCCATCCCCATGCATCGGAGCCTGCGAACGAAGAACGGGAATCAGCGACGAACTCGTGGCGTGCGAAGGCGAGGAACGGACCTTCTCCTCCTCCAGACTCGAGAGTTCCGGATCCCAACTCGGTGTGGGAGAGGAACGAGTGGAAGTCGATACCCTGCACCAGGCTCGTCAGCACTCGACGCCCTCGAAGCAAGAAGAACGACCCAAACGTACTTTGCAAGGGAACTCTCCCGCCATTCCATTGACACACTTGGTCTTCTTGCGATCCTTGCCCGCCTTGCCCTTACCAGGGGGCTTTCCGCACAAGCCACTCTTGCGACACTTGCCACGAGCGTTGACCTTGGCGGCCATCAAGCGGTCCATGGATCCAGCGCCAGCGGCGTTAGAGTTGGCGTTGACTTGAGCATTGCTGTTCGCGTTGGCGTTCTGAGCAGAGCAGGCGCCGATGAGGGAGAGGGTCGCGAGGGCTACGATGGAGGACTTCATGGTGGCGATATGGGGGAGAGGAAGGAAGCGAGAGAGCGGGAAAAGATAGAAGGCGAGCGCGAGGAGGCCAAGGCGGAGGACGATTGAACCGAAGGCGGGGAAGGGAACCAACGCATGCTTCGATAGAGGGCTGGCCTTGGGAGCAACGCGCGACGCTAGTGAGCAAAAGCCTGCGATCGCTTGAGTCAGCGGGAGTGCGGGAGCGGGAGAGAGAGAACAAACGAACGAGATGGGCTGGGGAGAAACGTCGCCCTTGAGCGCTCTTGCGTGCTGGTGGTGGATGCTGAGCAGCGAACAGCGATACAGGCAAGCAGTCCCTCCACCTCCTCCTGCGCAGGGGAGACCACGACGACGGCGTTGACGATCAATTAGCGATCAAGGTCGCCGGGCTCCAATCGCTGGGCGACAGTGTGCTCCCTCTCCACGGCTCACCCGCATTCCCTCCACGCTGATTACGTCGATACCCACGCCAAGCAAGTGACGCACAAAGAGTGCGCCCTTTCCGCCGCCCTGAATCCTGGAGGCGAGCTCGCTCCCGTACTCTGGGTTCCCGGCCAGTTACGGCTCACTTAGACAGGTGTTTCCCCAAGGTGTCGTGATCCACGTCGTACACGGCGAGCCGAACAGTTCCTCATGCAGTTCCTCGTGCGGTCGCTCGCTGGGTTCCTGCTCCATTTCTGCGTGCGGGGCAAGGCGGTGGAGATAGGCCTGCCTGTCCTCCTTACCCGGGCACAACCAGCTGGATCCTCAAGCGTCAGTGAGCTCCCCGACCAGCCCAGCTCCACCTTCCTCCCCAAGCCCAGCACATCGAACGGCTCCTCCCTTCGCCCACCACGCACGCCTCGATCGGACGCCAAATCTGGCTTCGCACCGGCAGCCTCGCTCGCTTCCTCCCCAGCAAGCCTCGAATCCCTTCGTCCCGGAGCCGCTCCAGCTAGCCACAGCACCCACGCCAGGCCCAGCGATCCACATCAGCTCCCTCGACGCCAGCTCAACTTCGTCTCCGCCGATCCAGCTCCCCGCGCACCTCCAAAAGTCCCTCACTCCCCCCGGATTCAACAAACCCCTCACCATCTATTACACCTCCCATCTACCGCACCCCAGCTCTCACTTCTCCTCCTTCGATTCCCCACCCTTCGACTTGGGTACATTCGGATCACTCGTCGGCGGGGGCAACGTCGATTCCTTCTTGAAGAACGGATCGGCAGCGTACGATGCATACGCTGGCCTTTCGACAGAGCGGAGCGAGACGAGCTTGTCCGTGTTGATATCCTTGATCAGGGCGTCTGAGCGGGGGGGTTAGCTCGAGGGAGAGCACGGGCGAGGAAGGGACGGACCGAGGCCGGCGTAGTTGAATTCGGGACGGATGAAGCCTAGGATCACGACTCGTAGTTCGCGCCCGTAGAAGTCGTGAGGGTAGTCGTGTAGGATGTGGACCTCCTGCCATCCCGAGAAGCACGCAATCAGCTCCCCCCGCTCCCAACCCAGTTCCAGAGAGAGAGAGATGGAACGCACGGACGTTCGAGTCGTGTTGTTGTAGAAAGGGTTCCAGCCTATGCTCATCACCATCGGCCAGACCACGTCGTGCGCATCGTCCGAAGCGGAGGAGGATGATCCGGGTTCGGAGGAGGTGGAGGAAGGGAGGGGGACGACGCGGGCAAAACCGTAGTGCACGCCGGTGGAGAGAGTGCTGGCGTAGGGTGCGATGGACGAGTCGGGGAGGTTGGCTGTTGGAGGATCCAGCAGGGAGAGCTCCGTCAGCAGCTGATTCGACCAGTTGCCCGTTCCTGCCTCTCTCTGCTGGAGAGGCCCACCGGATTAGGATGCGAGCGTACCTGTAGGGCAACCTAGCTCCTTGCTCCCTCGTCCAAAGCCGCGTTCGACCCAGCCTTCAAGGTAGATCGGGTAAGGTGATTCCGGCTCATCGGGGCCTACGACCAAGGGGCGTTCTGCTGTCGGATCGTGCTGCAGAGGAGTGCTGGGTCGAGTAGTGAGAGACTGCTGTTTTGGTGCCATCGTCGTTCGGTTTCAGTCGCGAGGAGCAGCGTCTGGAGAGACGAGTTGCGTCGCCCTGCCCGTCCGCTCCCAAGTCTCGAGATGGCCCGAGCTCAACGCCGACTCGACTTTTTTCGAGAGAGTCGAGCTGGTTCGTCTTCAACTCTCCTCAGTTTCGACTAGGAACCAGTGACAGAGGAAGATGGTAAGTCAGAGCAGCAGGGCGAGGGAGTGGGCAGAGATCAGGGCAGGAAGAGGAGCGGGAGCTAACCCCTTCGTGCTCGCAGGACACTTCTCTCCCTTCCACTTTGGAGCTCGCCTTCACCAAGATCAGGACTCAAACCAACTCTGGCGTAGCTGCAGTCCGTAGACCAGCTACCCTCCTCACAGCCATCGACGCAACTCTCAAGAAGACTTCGCCAGACGACGAGAGTCTCCCTCCAGCAGCTTACCTCGTCGCACTCCTCTCAACGCTCAGCCAGCTCACCACTACTCCCGGAGCGACAAAGGAAGGAGAGAAGCGTGAACTCCTCGAAGCGACTCTGTACCTCCTCTCCCTCCTCACTCCTCACCTCGACGCGCCTCTCCTTCGATCCAAAGTCGCCCTCCTCGCCACTCTCAACCCTCTCTTTCCCGCCTTTGCCTCCCACGCCCCGGCACTAAAGTCCCTCATCGCCATCTCCCAGTCCATCCTCTCCTCCCTTTCCATCTCCCAACTCGACAAGGACCGCGACGCGCTCCAGGTCTTTGCCCACGTCCTCGCCATCGCAGGCGACGCTCGTCCCAAGGTCCGTCGCAGGGCCCAAGAGGCCGTCACCGCCCTCCTTTCAGCTCCTCCTCCTCCGGCAACAATCCACCCGTACGGTGCTTCGACCGCCAACTGGATTCTCGAGCGTCTCGAGGAGGCCGTCAAGGGGGCCAAGCGAGGAGGGAAGAAGGAGGCCGCCGCGCCGGTGCAGAGCAAGGGGAAGAAGGGAGCCGCTCCGGTGGTGGCAGAGGAGGCTTCGGGATCGGATGAGAGCAGGGCTATCGCGCTGTTGACCTTCGTCAAGAACCTTGGGACTGCATGGCATGAGGAGGTGCGTTTTTCGTTCGTTCCTCGCGAGGGAAGGATACGGTGCTAACTCTTGTTCCTCCGCAGAGCACTCCTCTCCTCCTCCCTACACTCCTGTCGACTCTTACCCTCTCTTCCCCCCACCTCACCCTTACGACCCTCACCCTCCTCTCCCACCTCTTCTCCGCTTCGCGCGCCGCCGACTCTCTCTCCGCCAACTCGGTCCAGGAGACGCTCGAGGCCCTCATCGAGGCTCGCCCCAAGGCTGGAGAGAGCGAGGGAAGTGAGAAGCTGATGGCGGGCTGGGTCGAAGGAGTTGGAGAGGGAATGGTCGCCTTTGCCCGGTCAGTCTTCGTCCCGCCTTGCTCTCTTGATCGAGTGAAGAACTAAAACTCTTTGCCACGACTGCAGAACCAACCCCTCTGGCTGCCTCGCCTCCCTCCCCACCGTCTTCCCCTCGATCCTCCCCCTCCTCGCCAGCGCGACCTCTCCCACCCTCCGCACCGCGATCGAGAACTGCCTCGAGCTCCAAATCCGCCACTGCGTTCCCGACACGGAAGTCAACGCCGCGCTCGCCCTCTCCATCGCCGCCGGCCCCGTCGCGCAAGGCAAGAAGGAGAAGAAGACGGCCGCGCCCGCCGCCGAGGGACAAGTCCTCCTCGATCTGATCGAGCTCGTCGAAAAATCCCTCACCTCGTCCCGCTACGCCGCCAGCGCCCTCCCGCACGTCCTCGCCCTCGCCAAAGCCCTCTTCCTCCGCCTCCGTCTCCGCCCCGCCTCGTCGTCCTCGGCACGACCTCAGCCCGCCGCGACGATCCTCTTGAGCAAGATGCTCGTCCTGATTGGCAAGATGCGCGAGGAGGACCGGTTCGAGTGGAAGCGCGAGGCGGAAGGCGTCCTCGATGCGGCGGTCAAGGTCGGTGGTCCCGAGTGGGTCCTCGCGACGATGCCGCTTGGGCTCGAGGAAGGCAGCAACCCCGCCAAGGCGCGCGCGTGGCTCCTCCCCCTCCTGAAGCCCTCGATCACCAACACTCGTCTCGGCCACTTCCGCGAGGTGTTTGTCCCTCTCTCGGCTCACCTCTTCGCCAAGGCGGAAGCGGCGCGCGCGAGCGACAAGGGGATGGAAGCCAAGGTGTGGGAGACGCTCGTTGGGCAGATCTGGGCGCTCCTGAGTGGGTACTGCGAGTATCCTACCGACCTCGTCGAAGCGTTCGACACGACGTTCGTCTCGCTCCTCGCCAACGTCCTCTACACTCAACCCTCCCTCCGCCCCTCCATCTTCAAGGCCCTTTCCACCCTCCTCAGCACTACCACCTCCCTCGCCTCGTCTTCCTCTCCCCCTGAACTCCTTTTCGCCCAATTCGGCCTCACCCCCGCCGACGGTCAACGCGCCCTCGCTCACCTCCGAGGGATGGCCGCCAACATCCTCGGCGTCTCGTTCAACGTCTACGGCAAGCTCCCTCGCGGAGAAGGAGCGTTCGTCCTCGCGTGCGTGGGCGACTGGATGGCCGTCCTGACGCCCCAGGAGCTCGAAGCGACGTACGACCGGATCGAGGGACTCCTCATTCCCGCCCTCGCGATCCCAGTCGTCAAGCCGCAGAAGGGACACGGAGCTCCCAAGGCGCCGACGGCAGAGGACGAGGTCATCCCTCCCACGCACGCCCTCCTCGACATCCTCATCACCCTCATCCCGTACGCTGGACCCGTCGAGAAGAGGTTCTTTGACCTTGCGAGCGGGGACGACGTCCTTGGGAGCGCGGATCAGGCGGTGCAGAAGAAGGGATACAGGATCCTAGCGCGTCTCGCGGAGGAGAGGGACGGGAGTGTCCTCGAGGGACGCGTGGGAGAGGCGTTGGAGAAGTTGGTCGAGAGTGGGTCGAGCGTCGCGCAGGGTGCCAAGCGAGTGAGTTTCCCTCTCTTCCTTTCGCGGACGAGGGCGTTCGCTGATTTTGGATCGGATCGCAGGACCGGACTCTCCTTCTTTCGACCCTGGTTCCCCTCCTCCCTTCTTCCTCGCTCCACCACATCCCCTCGCTCATCCCCGAAGCCGTTCTCGGCACCAAGGAGTCGAACGAGCGCACGCGCGAAGCGGCGTACGAGCTCATCGTCGGTATGGGTCGCAAGATGGGAGAAGGCGGAGTCATTCAGAGGAACAAGGTCAAGGGGATGGAGGATGGGATGGCCGAGGAGGCGGAGGCGTCGATGGAGGAGTTTGTGACGATGGTTAGTGCTGGGTTGGCGGGGTCGAGTCCTCATATGATCAGCGCCACGATTACCAGTCTCTCGAGGCTCATTTTCGAGTTCCATAGTGCGTTCTTCTCTCAATTTCGCTCCTTCGTTGATCGTCAGCTGATGGCCCTTGGTTCTCGCAGCGTCCGTCTCGAACGAAACCCTCTCGGAACTCCTCACGACCCTCATCCTCTTCCTCTCGTCGGCGAACCGCGAGATCGTTCGTTCCGCCGTCGGCTACGTCAAAGTCGCCATCGTCTCCCTCCCCTCCTCCCTCGTCGAACCCTCTCTCCCGACCCTCATCCCCGCATTGATCAACTGGTCGCACGAGCACTCGAACCACTTCAAGGTCAAGATTCGCCACATCCTCGAGCGGTTGATTCGCAAGTTTGGCATCGACAAGATTGAGAAGGAGGTCCCCGAGGAGGATCGCAAGCTCGTGCAGAACATTCGCAAGCGCCAGATGAGGAGCAAGAAGAAGAAGGCGGCGAACGCGGACGAGGATGGGGATGAGGAGATGGAGGATGTCGAGGTGCGTTCTTTTTTCCGGTTTGGGCTTCCCGAGCTGGTTGCTGACGTTGCTCGTTTCGTGCCAGGCACCGCCCAAGCCTCAGACTGGCGCTCGCTCGGCGTACGACGACGTTCTCTACGGCTCCGATTCCGACATCTCTGGATCCGAGGACGACGAGCGCGCGTCGGGACCTTCGGCGGTTCAGAACCGCAAGACGCAGAAGAAGAAGGACAAGGCTCGCGAGGAGGGCGCCTTCATTCACGAGGACGACGAGGAGGTTCTCGATCTGCTCGACGACCGTATGATGAGCAGGATCTCGGGTGCGTCTTCCCTTCTCTCGCTCTCGCTCTCGCTCTCGACCCTGGCGCTGACGACGTGGCGCCGCAGCTTCTCGTCCCATCGCTGGCGGTCGCAAGGCCAAGGCTCTCGACTCGCACTTCAAGACGGACGAATTGGGTCGAATGCACATCTCGGAGGAAGGACCTTCGACCACGGCCGCCAAGGACGACTTCGACGGCGATTCGATGGGCGCGTACCTCGAGGCGATGCGCGGCGAAGATGGACATACGCGCGACGCCAAGGGCAAGGCCAGGTTCAACAAGACGCAGGGGAAGCGTGGGAGGGGAGAGGTCGACGACGACGAGACTTCGGTCACGGCGGGGATCAAGCAGCTCGAGGTTGGCGCGCGTCGAAATAAGAAGGTCAAGAAGGAGACCGTCAAGGTTGGCGCAGAGTTCAAGGCCAAGGTGCGTTTCCTCTTCCTCTTCCTTCTTTGGGAGCAAGGTGACTGACGGGAGCTCTTTCGGTCGCAGCACGCTGGTGGAGACGTCAAGAAGAACGGAATGGCTCCTTATGCCTACGTTCCTTTGCAGTCGGTCGCGGGCAAGAACAAGGGTGGATCGCGTGGGCCCAAGATGGACATCACGGGACATAAGACGGGGAGGAAGATGGCGTAGAGCCTTCTCGTTTGCATCTTGTAGTGATACCGGGACGTTTTCGACTCGCTTTTCGTGAGGACCACCAGCTCGCGCGCTCGTTGTAACTGCTCAGGGCTGGGAGTCAGCGAGTTGAGTTGCTGTACGTTCGCTGGGGCAGTTTTTTGTTCAGGAGGAGGAGGGGAGAGGGTGCCCCGGACTCCGATCTCCCCACACTTTTTGGATCTGCTGCGGATTTCCTCTCCAAGTCCTTCGTTCGCTTCTCTTGCATCTCTCTCCCTGGGTGCGCTCCTCCCTTCGTTTCTTCCATCTGGGGAGGAACTGCTTTTCGCACTGGGATATCGCCCCGTCATAGGGAGTGCTCCCTTTTCGCTGACTTTCGATCGCTAGATTTGCGCTCGCCCGACTCCCTGGCTGGTCTCACTCAGCAGGGGAACCTCAGATCTACCAGCCTCCTCCTTGCCCTCCTCCCACCAACTTACTTTGTCCATCTCAACAGTCCCCCCTCCCCTCACCACCTCACGAACTTCAACATGGTCCGCGCCACCTCCCTCCTCCTCACTCTCGGCGCTCTTGCGGGCTCTGCCCTTGCAGTCGACATCCCCGTGGCCGTCGCAGAATCAGGACTCGAGTTTGTTCCTTCCAGCATCGAAGCCGCTGTCGGCGACACGGTGACCTTCACGTTCATTGTGTGTCCTCCTTTCTCCCCTTCCCGTTGCGCTAGAGAACCCCAAGGAGCTAACGCTGTTCGCGATGGACAGAACGGCCGTCACACTGTCACGCAGTCGAGCCTGGAGAACCCTTGCCAGGCGTCGTCTCCTGGATTTGCCTCGGGCGTTATCCAGACTGGAACGACCTACACCCTCGCGATCACCTCGACGGACCCCATCTGTGCGTTCCTCGATCCATTCGTGTTGCTCTCTCCGGCTCTGACTCTACGTTCTGATCCCCAGACTACTTTTGCGAGGTTGGAGCTCATTGCACCAGCGGCATGGTGGGAGGAATCAACCTCCCCGGAAAGTGAGCTCTTCCCTCACCTCTCCCACCTCCCAGGACTGATTCCGAGCTCTCGATTGACAGCTTCGACGCTTTCCTCGCCGCCGCTGGAAATGACTCAATCACAGCAGCGACGACCGTAGTTCCCTCGGGCGTCGGAGCCGTCGCTACCGTCCTTGCGGAAGAGACTGGAGCCTCTTCGGCCATGTCTAGCACGGCCGCTGCTGGCACTGGAACGACCACCGCTGCTGGAACTGGAGCTTCGACCGCTGCTCCTGCTGCGACCTCCATGACGTGCGTCTTGTTCCTCTTTCTGGGTCGGATGGAGCTGACCTCGTTGGTTCTTTCGCAGTGGTGGAGCTTCGGCTGTCAAGCTTTCAGGAGCTGCCCTGTTCCTCGCTACCGTCTTTGGAGCGGTTGCTCTTTAAGCAGCTTCGCAGGTTGCAGTAATCGAAATCCCTTGTTTATGTGTACAATCTTCGCCGCTGCAGTTCTCCCGACGGTCGGGCAAACGTTCACATTCCTCCACGCTTGGGTTCTTCAACCCACCAGTACACAAGACTCTCATCCCTCCTCCACCTCGCTGGCAAGCTCGTCCTGCTCCATTCTCGCCAGCGAACTGCCAGAGAGGGCGAGACAGCAGCTCACTTCCGCTTTGCCACCGCCGTTGCAGCAAGCTACTCAGAAAGAAATACCTCGCCCTGCCGCTCAACCCAGTGCAAGATAGCACACGCTTCAGCTCGAACGTGAAGCTGTCGGGCTCGCTAGCGAACTCACCGAGTTCGGATACTCGACTTGGGTGTCGGGGACTTGGTGCGGAATGATGCAGAGCACGGCCAACCAGACTGACACTGGTAGTCGCTTAGCATCAGCTCCAGTGGTGCACGAAACAGGGAAGGAGCAGACCTGCGAAGAAGTCGACAAACGCGTAGACGAGAATCTCAAGGTCGGGCTTCAGCTGGAAGCTGGGAATGATGGTGGACACTTTCGAGGAGATCGATTCAGCTCCAGGAGGGGTGGTTTTTGAGAAAGAGGCGCACCCATCTGAGGCAGGATCGTCAACGGCAGGAAGCGACGATAGACCTTTCCGACGGCCTCGGTTCGAAGGCTCGCTGATCTGCGTCCTACGAAAACCAGAGTTCGAAAGGCGTAGCTTCAAAGTCGAGGAATGGTCAGTTGCTTTGCACATTGCAGAAGGTGAAGAGACGTGCGCGAGGAAGAGAAAGTCGAAGCTCCAGAAGCCCCAGCGAGCTTGCGTGGCGGTGAGAGCGCCGAGAATGCCGTCGGTGATTGCTGCAATCCTGTGTAAAGATGCTATTAGAAGGACCAGAAAAGGATTAGAGAGCCTGCAGCTGGCCCAGCGATCAAGAGCAGTCCGATCTCGACGGGAGGAAGTCCGGCGAGAAGCGAGAGGGTGAAGAGGGCCAGTGGGAAGTTCTGCTCGGTAGCAAGCGTCAGGCTTGAGCTCAATCTCAGCAGTGAACGTACGATAGCGCGGTGAACGAGCCGAGTCCAGAAGACCTCTCGGAGAGCATCCGAATGGCAACCCACAAACATCTCTCTCCTCTCCACTCGATGCAGGAAAGAGACGCAAGGTTGGACTCAGGAACGACATTGCACAAACTTCCGACTTTCAAGCACAAGAAAAAGCGTCCATTCCTCGACGGGCACGACGCCTGGGAGGGACGACCTCGTCAGCGAGTTCTCAGAACGCGAGGAACGAGGAATCACCTCCGACTCTGTACCTCCACCAAGCCTACTTGGCGAGAACGAGACGCCCGTGTCCTTCGACCCACTGCGAAGCGCGAATTTGATCAGCACCAACTCTTCCCCTCTTCGTGACGAAACCTCACCAAGTCGGGGTACGAGACTTGGGCTTCGCTCGTTCTCTCGTGGATGAGCCAGAGCCAGACCTCCCAGACGGGGACTGGGAGGAGGAGGGATCTGGTCAGTTTGAGGTGGCAGCGAGGGAGACTTGCGAAGGGGGACGCACCGGCGAAGAGGTCGACAATGGCGAGGAGCAAGGTCTCGTGGTCGGTCTTGGACTGGAGAACTGCGACTACAGAGTAGGCTGGAAAAGAGGTATCAGTGGGTGTAACCCAGAGGAGGAGGGGGAGGAGGCGTGACTTGCCGACCCAGAGGAGGATCGTGTAGGCGGTGATTCGGATGAAGGCGTTCCCAACAGGATCCGCACGAAGGTACGCAGAGCGACGACCGGCAAACAAGAGGGCGCAAAGCACGTAGCTGCGCGTGCAAGGGCGTCAGCTACTGCTTCGAGCGAACCGGCCGAGCGAACGTCGCAAAACTCACACGAGGAAGAGGACATCGAAGACCATGAATCCCCAACGCGCCTTGGTATGACTCGTAACCGCCCAGATGATGCCGTTCGTGAGCGCTCCAGCGCTGCGAACCATCGTCTCCGATTAGCCGGGTTCGGACTCCGGACGAGACGACGTACTCGGCGATCAAAATGAGGCCAATTTCGACGGCAGGAAGACCAGCGAGGAGCGAGAGCGCCAGGAGAACCATTGGCATCGTCTCGGAAGCAAAGAGGGTCAGCTCCCTTTGCTCCTTCCTGCCTCCTCCCGCCACTCACAATCGCCCACTGAAAGAACCTGATCCAGAAGACCTGGCGGATGTGCGTGTGGCCAACGTAGAAAGTTCCGAGACCACTAGCCATAGCGTAGTAGGCCATGGTGTTCGTGATCGTCATGAGGAACCCTACGAAAGGACGACTCAGCAACGAGCCCTCGTCTCGCTCCCCTCGAACTCACCAATCGTGTGGAAGACCCGCTTCTTCGGTTCCTCGCGCATAGCGAGCGCGAAGATGCCGATGGAAGAGATCGCGAGGACTGCGAGGCATTAGCGCCCTCTCCTACTCCAGCTGAGCGAGAGCACGTACTCGCGAAAGAAACCCAGAGCACTTGGTGCCCGAGGCTCCCAATCTTCTCCAGGGAGGGGAAGTCGGGAGCGTTCTGAAGAGTGGCGATGAGAGTCGAGATCGAGGGAGACATGTTGACAGTCGGACGATGTGGTGAGAGGGAGAGAACCGCAGCTCCGGCCGGACTCCTCGAAGTTTAGGGGGGTCCACTCGACAACGATTCTCGCGGAACGTTCTCTCCAAGAACAGCTAAATAGATGGAACCCCATCGTATTTCTGACCCTTGTGTACCCCCTCGTCCCCGTCGTCCAGCGGCGGAATCAAAGAGGCGTTCAGAGAACGAAGACTGCGAGGGCGGATGCAAGGAAGAGTGCAGCTCCCGACATACGCATGGCAGAGGCTCCACTAGACGAGTTGAGAAGAGGATCGTCAGCTAAAGGGGAAGAAGGCGGAGAGGGAGAGGGACCGCACGAGGTGGGGCTGGTGGAAGTGGCTCCGGCGGCGACGGACGAGAGCGAGCCCGTAGCGACGGCTCCGACACCGCTCGAGATGACGGCGGTGCCACTGGCAGTGGTGGCTCCAGTCGAGCTCATGGCGAGAGCCTTGAAGTCGGCAAAAGACTACGCAAGGAATCACGCAGGAGTCGTCAGTTTTCGAGTTTTCGACGCCTTCCAAGGACAGAGGAAGCGCACCTTGTTGCCAGTCTCCACGGCGTTGATCGAGCCGACCATGCCTGCCTTGCAGTGGGCACCCTGCTTGCAGAAGAACCCTGGCTCGGAAGTCAGCGACGGCGTGCGGAGCGAGAAGGACGACCGAGGGACTCACAAAGCGGAGTCGAGACGGTGACCTCGAGAGTCCAGACTGCGTAGCGAGTGTGGATCAGCTCAAGATCTCACGGGGGAGAGGAGGGTTGGAACAAAGGGGAACGGATAACGCACCTGGGTTGTCGGTCGCGTTGACCGCCACAGGGACGTACGACGAGTCGAAGCCCTGAGTGCCAGTCGTGGCGTTCGTTAGGAGCTCACAGGGTGTAGCGAACGCACTCTGCGTGACGGTGTGGTTTTTCGACTGCGAGAGAGAAGGGAACAAAGCGTCGTTAGCTCCCTCGCTCCTCCGCCCTCCCTTCTTCCGGCTCTCGCTACGCACCTGGTAGATGAACGACACGGTATCGCCAATTGCAGCAGTGATGTTCGCGGGAGTGAAGACCAAGCCTGGAGGAGGGGGAGGTTAGCGGTCCGAGCGCGTTGGGAGGGGAGCGAGCGAGGAGAGGAGGAGGAGGCAACCTCACCTGCGGCGCCACCGACGACGATCTGGTGGTTGACGCTCTGGGCAGCAGCGGATCCAGCAAGGGCAGAGAGGGCGAGAACAAGGGAGGTGGCGGAAACCATTGTTGTAGAAAGGAGGTGGGGGGTCTGTCGAGTGCAAGGGGTCAGCGGGAGGAGCTAGCCGCACCGTTCGGCAGAAGGGGAGCTGGGAGAAGAGCTGGGACTCACGAAGGGAGTTGGGGGTGGGGTTAAAGCGAAGGGTGATGAAGGACGACCGGCGTGCTGAGGACAAGGGGGGTCAGCGAGAGTGCGAGAGTTGAGCAGGAGAGGACCACTGCTCTACGTACGAGTTAAAGAAGAGAAGAGAGCGTCGAGCTTTCTGAAGTTGGCGAACGGGGTGAAGGAGAGAGAAAGAGAGAGAGAGGAGACTTGGACAAATCTCGACCTGAGTCGTCAAGGAGCGGAGGAACAGGGGACGTTTCGACGTTTGCGTTCTTTCTGCGCTCCCTCCCTCCCCGACCCAAGAGCTTCGTATCAGCAGATCCAAAGCAAGAGAAAGAGCAGAGCAAACAGGAGCAGTCCCAGTCCAAATCGCACGATTCTCAAACCCCCGCGTTCTCATTTCTCCCTACGCCTTGACTCCACTCCCCCACGCAACCGCCTTTGCTCCTCCAGCTCCCGCAACTCCACCCGCCACCACAGCACTAGGCACGCCCTGTGCCGCGACGCCGTTCGAGCGCGTCTTGGGGATAGCTGCCACCGATTCCATCAGTCAGTTCCTCCGTCGAATCAAAGAGAGCGACGAGCAAACGCACGAAGAGGCTTTGCGCGAATCGTATCGTAGACATCGCGGAACTTGAGTCCGTGACGGAGGAAGAAGTCGCCGTACCTCCGCGACGTCTTGCTCTCAGCCACCGTGACATGCGTCTGCATCCCACGGGATCAGTCCCCCCACTTGCCGCCTCTCAAAAAAGAAGGAAGGAAGAAACGCACCTCGTCGATCCCAAAGTTGATATCGCTCACGCCGACAATGTCCCCCTCGAGCAACCCGCCCTTGATCCACGTAAACTTCCTCGCGGCTCCCTTGGCCGTCATGAGCATCTCGAGAACCGTCTCCTCATCAACATTAAGGAACCCAGCAAGCTTGTCGGTTCCCAACGTCGTGTAAAGGCGGAGGAAGGACCTGAGCGTCGCGTTGGAGAGCTGGGGCTCGACGCCAGAGAGGAAGAGGGAGAGCTGGTGCGCCGAAGGGTCGGGAATGGCGGAGTAGGCGTCGAGCGCGTCCGAGGATTCCGTCTCGTACGGCGGGGCGTTGGGGGAGATGAAGCGAGGGGAACCGTGGATGAACATCTCCTGGAACGCGGGGAGAGCGTCCTCGCTGCGAGGAGTGCGTTAGCTTCCGTTCTTTGGGGTGCGAGAGGGAGACGAACCCGCCGCGAACCATCTTGGCGTGCTGCTCGCCAAACTTCTCCTTCATCGCGGTCGAGATTCCCTCGTCGACCTTGGTGGGGCAGAGCGCCTGGCAGATGGCGAGAAGGGAGTACATCCGATCGGCCGTCTTGTTGATCTGCTCGCCTCCGCATCAGCTCCCAGTCCTCCTCGACCACTCGAAAACAGCTCGAAAGAACGCACCTGGTCAAACTGGGATCCCCTCTGGAAGTGCTTCAACCGGAGGACGAAGAAGAGGATGTGGGAGAAGGCCCTGATCGCATCGGGGTACCGTCCGAGCATCATGTACGAGAATCCAACGTAGTAGTACACGGCGACGTGAGCTCCGGTGACGCGGGTGAAGAGGGCCTTCTTGTTGAGGTCGATCCCGTCGAGCATGCCGAGGGCGAGCGTGTAGTCGCCGAGGAGGACGTGGACGCGGAGGAGGCCGAGGATGGAGAAGTAGCCGAGGTGGTGGTAGAGGGGGACGGAACCGTACTCGCCGCCCGAGATGCTGTGGAGTGACAGGAGGTTAGCGAGGAAGAGGAGAGGAAGGGGAGAGGGAGCGCACTCGAGGTCCTCGCCCTTTTGGGCTGCGCGGAGCTGGTCCTGGATCTTGGACTTTTGGATGAGGGAGTAGAGGACGTTGAGGACCGAGTAGCACGACCAGACCTAGCGCACAACGGGGGATCAGCTTTGGATCGCGCGAGACGAGCGAGCGACGCACCTGGCCAGACTCGGCGAGGACAGACATCTCCTCCTCCGTCTTGCCCTGGACCTTGGCCCTCCAGAGCGCAAAGCTCGTGTACTGGTACACAAACTCGTCGATGCTGTTACGGAGCTTTCGTCAGCTCCAGCCCTCCCTCCTTGACGAACCCAGGGTCGCAACGCACATGTTGTAGAGCCAGTCGATGGGGAGGCTAAGAGGCACGGGACCGGGGGAGTTGAGAATGAGGTTGAACAGGCTGCAGTAGTTGTCGTAGCTGTGGAACCGGTCGTCGAGGTCGGGCTGGAGGCGCGCGTAGACGTGACGGTAGTAGAGTTCGCGGTAGAGGGTCAGGAAGACCTCGTCTGCGCGTATCCGTCAGTCCTTCTGGGCGGGGAACAAGGCAGCCAGAGCGACGAACCGTGGTTCACGAGAGGAGCGATGACCTCTGCCTCGGGCCACTCTGTCTTCTGGAAGAACTTCTCCGTGAGGCGGTTCCAGCCTTGCTCGTACGCGGCTTGGATCTCGGGGAGGGAGGGGTTGGCGGCGTTCAGGAGGGCGTGGAGGTGGATGATGTACTGGTGGAACCCCGAGGCGAGGTTAGCTTGGAGAGCAGGATGGGAGGGAGGACGGGAGGACGTGCCTGCTTAACGGGCTGGGGGACGCTGGCGAGAGCCTCGAGAGCCTGGGCCTGGAGGGCGGCAGCTTCGGCGATTCGTTGCTGCTGAGCGTATTGCTCTGCACGAAGAACGGCGAGTCAGTGGAGCTGCTCGAGGGAGAACAAAGGCTGCTTCGAGTGCGCGCGACACGACGTGCTGTTCCTCTCCCCGCGGCGTGTCCTCAAACGCCTCCAGTGCCGTCCACGCGCCATCCTAATCCAAACTCTGCCCAGCCCAGCCCTTCCCTGCCCCTGCTCCCCTTTGCCAGCTCCTCGCGCCTGATCCTCCTCTGCTCACTCCTCGTCGAATGCTGCCTCTAAAACGCTGCCTCACCCGACTCGGCCTCGTTGAAGTGCTCGTCGTAGCCAGTCTGCTGAACTCCAAAGTCCATGTTGTCGTCAAAGACCTCCTCCTCTGAGAGGTCGTAGGGCTGAGCCTGGGACATTGCTAGAGAGTCTTTTGTCGAGGGAGGTTGGGGGAGAGTCGGGTCCGGTTGGAGTTGGAGTAAGCCTAAGTTCCTGCGTGTCTAAGGTGCCTGGGTGGTTCCGCTGCTTATCCAAGTTGAAAAGAGGGACAAGGTTGAAGTCGTCGTCGCCGTCAACGAAAAAGGAAGTCGCTCTCAATACAAGTTCCCACTTTGAATTTTAGCGATTTCTTCACTGGGAGAGACCTTGGACCTTGACGACGACGACCTTGACGACGACGACGACGAACTCAATCTCTTACTCCTCCCTCTCTATACAAGAGTCAACTCAAATGGTGTCAGAACATCCTTCACTCCTTAGTGAGTAACTCGCCTTACTCGCTCCAACTCGAACTGACCCTTCTCCTATCGCAGGGAGTGAGCAGATGTCTCTTATCCAGGTCAGCTCCAGGTCCAAGCCCAGCAGCCAGAACCCAGCTAACCGAAGTTACGACAGCTCTACGTTCCCATCGACGTGGCCCACTCGACCGTCGAAGCTCTTGCCGACCTGAAGCGGGTTCAGTTCAAGGACGTAGGTCCCCCCTTCCCGCAGAGCTGTCAACAGCCTCAGGTTGCTAACCCTCTCTCGACACGCAGCTCAACCCCGACGTCAACCCGTTCCAGCGCACCTACGTCTCCCAAGTCCGTCCCCCGCCCGTTCCCTCCACCTCCCGCCTCCTGACGCTCTCAACCCCCAGGTCCGCCGCTGCGACGAAGCCGAACGCCGCCTCCGATTCCTCACCGCCCAAATCAACGCCCAGTCGATCCCGATCCGTCCGTACGAGGAGACGCAGTCGTTCCTCTCGGGTCGCTCAGGCCCGCAGGCCCTCGAGGAGCTCGACGTCAAGCTCATGGAGAGCGAGCAGCGCGTCGCAGCTATGAATGGCTCGTACGAGAGCTTGGAGAAGCGTGCGCTCGAGCTCGAGGAGGCGAGGCAGGTCCTTAGGGAGACGGATGTCTTCTTCCGCGAGGCGACGGGCAGGAGGGAGGAGATCAGGACGAGCTTCGACGAGCCGACTGCCCCGCTCCTTGGCGATGTTGAGCATGCGAGGCCCGAGGAGAGTGGCTTCGCTGGCTTCGAACTTGAGTGAGTTCTCGTTTGAAGGGAGGAAGGGCCGCAGCTGATGGTGCTTCGCTCAAACAGGTTCGTTGCTGGAACGATCGACCGCGCTCGCATGCCCACCTTTGAGCGAGTCCTCTGGCGCGTCCTCCGTGGTAACCTCTACATGAACGTGCGCACTTCTCACCAGTTCGTCTCCTCGCTCCCGCTGACGCTTCCCCGTGCAGTACGCCGAGATCGACGACTCTGCCCTTCCCGTCCCTACCACTGCCGCTGGCGATTCCGCTGGTGGAGAGGAGAAGAAGCTCCGCAAGAATGTCTTCATCATCTTTGCTCACGGCCAAGAGCTGCTCGACAAGATCCGCAAGATTGCCGAATGTGCGTCTCCTTCGCAGCTGCCTTTCCTCGTTCTCCCCTGACACTTTTTCTCGCAGCCATGGGTGCCACGCTCTTCCCCATCGACTCGAACCACGACAAGCGCGAAGACAAGCTTCGCGAAGTGACGTCTCGCATCGAGGACCTCAACTCGGTCCTCTACAACACGAACCAGACCCGTCGCGCCGAGCTCATCAAGATTGCTGAGAGCATCTCCGCTTGGTGGACCGTCGTCCGAAGGGAGAAGATCGTTTACTCGACGCTCAACCTCTGGCAGTGGGATCAGGGGAGGAAGACGCTCCTCGCCGAGGGATGGGTTCCGACAAGGGACATCCCGACTGTCCAGGGCTCTCTTCGTCTCGCCTCCGTGCGTTCTTTCTTCTCGATCCGCTCGTTCGAGCATCACTAACGGCGAGAAACGGAACAAGGAGAACTCTGGTACGAGCGTCTCGGCGATCCTGCACGAGTTGCGCACGCACAAGAACCCCCCTACGTTCCATCGCACCAACAAGTTCACCGAGGGTTTCCAGGCCATTATCGACGCGTACGGAGTCGCGACGTACGAGGAGGTCAACCCCGGGTTGTTCACCATCATCACGTTCCCCTTCCTCTTCGCCGTCATGTTTGGAGATATCGGACATGGGCTCCTCATGATGCTCAGTGCGCTGTCGCTCATTGCGATCGAGCGCAAGTTCCCCAAGGGATTCGGCAACGAGGTGAGTTTGCTGTCCGTTGTGCGGGTTCTGAGGGCGAGAGACTGATGCCGACCCTGCGCAGATCGCCGACACGTTCTACTTTGGTCGCTACATCATCTTCCTCATGGGTGTTCGTCCCTCCCTCCTCCAACTCCGCTCTCGAGACTCACCTCAGCTGCTCGACAGGTCTTCGCCATCTACACCGGATTCATCTACAACGACATCTTCTCCCTCTCGTTCCACCTCGCCGAGTCCCAGTTCCGCTGGCCTTCCGTCTCCACCGTCGGCGAAGTCGTCGAGGGCATTCCGACTGCGTTCCGCTACCCCTTCGGTATCGACCCGGCCTGGCACGCCGTCGACAACGCGCTCATCTTCACCAACTCGCTCAAGATGAAGATGAGTATCGTCCTCGGAGTCATCCACGTGCGTTCCTTCTTGTTCCACCGTCGACGAGAACGATGCTGATGCGAGATTGCAGATGACGTTCGCCATTTGCCTCCAAGTTCCGAACCACATCCACTTCAAGAGGCCCGAGATGATCTGGGCCGAGTTCCTCCCCCAGCTCCTCTTCATGGAGTCCATCTTTGGCTACCTCATCGGCTGCATCATGTTCGTCGCTTC
Source organism: Glaciozyma martinii (assembly GCA_025758715.1). NCBI lineage: Eukaryota > Fungi > Basidiomycota > Microbotryomycetes > Kriegeriales > Camptobasidiaceae > Glaciozyma > Glaciozyma martinii. The sequence continues at coordinate 67,598 of JANGFH010000143.1, read as the reverse complement.
TTCTCCCTTTCCTCCTGCAGAGCACTGACGGCGTGGACTCCTTAGCTACAAGTGGTCCGTCGACTGGGAGCAGGCCTCGCGTCCCCCGCCCAACCTCCTCAACATGCTCATCAAGATGTTCCTCTCCCCCGGCAACGTGCGTCCTCTTCTCCTCCCTCCTACGCACGCACTAACGACGGTCCGACCCAGGTCCTCGACGAAGACCAACTCTACCCAGGCCAAGCGGGCGTCCAGGTCTTCCTCCTCCTCCTCGCCCTCGTTTGCGTCCCCTGGATGCTCTGCACCAAGCCGTACCTCCTTTGGGCCGAGCACAAGAAGATCAAGGATCAGGGGTACCATGGCGTTGCGGCTGGGAACGGGGGCAGGCTTTCCAGCTCGGATGACGAGGACGAGGGAGCGGCGGTCGTGGCGGAGGAGATGGATGAGGAACATGTGCGTTTTGCGTTTGCTTTGGTGTGTCTGGTGCGAGGGTACTGACGGTGGTCGTGGTACAGGAGTTCGATATGGGCGAGCACGTCATTCACCAGGTCATCCGTGCGTCCTTTGAGGCGCTTTTTGGGTGCTGAGCTGCGCTGATCACTGGGTTTCGCGCAGACACGATCGAGTTCTGCCTCGGTTGCATCTCCAACACGGCTTCGTACTTGCGTCTCTGGGCCTTGTCGCTCGCGCACGCTCAGCTCTCCGAGGTGCTCTGGGGGTACGTTCCTTCCCTCACCGCGCATTTGGAGTGGGGCTAACGAGGTGGTGGTTATAGCATGACGATCGAAGGAGCGTTCGATATGGAGGGACCGGCGGGAGTCGCGTTCCTCTTTGTCATGTTTGCGCTCTGGTTCACCCTCACCGTCTGCATGTACGTTCCCCCTCTCCTCCTCCCTCCCGTGGCTACCCACTGACTCGTCCTCCGCAGCCTCATCGTCATGGAAGGACTCAGTGCCTTCCTCCACGCCCTCCGGTTCGTCCCTCTCAGCCATTCGAGTTAAGAACGAGGCTGACGTTGTTTTTTTGTGCGCGCAGACTCCATTGGGTCGAGTTTGATGGAAAGTTCTATGGAGGTGCGGGAGTTGGGTTTGAGCCGCTGTCGTTTGAGGGGACGGATGAGATCCCTTCTGGAGTCGTTGCGTAGAGGATGGGCGGAAAGGCGGGATGGAATATCGCTTTCGCTCTCTCTTTCAGCTCTCTTTGCTTCGTGCATTCCTGGGGAGTGTACCTGCTGGATCCAAAGAGTCCTTCCCCCCAGCGCACAAGCACAAGTCCGAAATCTCCGCCCGCCAACACTCCGAAAGCACGCGGTTCCCTTCTTCCCCCTCTCCCCAACGTCAACCCACCTTCCAGCGCCACCGACTCTTTCCCAGCGAATGGTGGCGGCAGCCCCTGCTCCCGATCGACCTCCCCTCGCTGGAGTGGAGAGCATCCTCGCCGATCGTCTGCTCCAGCTCCATCCAGCTCCAGAAGAGTTCCCGACCGCGCAGCTCGGAGCCGCTGGGGTTCCTGAGGAGGAGGCGGGGGAGACGAGTCCTTTGTTGGGGAGGAAGAGGTCGGCGCGATCGAGGAGTACGGAGAGGAGGAGAGGGAAGCCGTGGTGGAGACGACCGAGTCCGCTGTGGTGCGTTTGCTTGCTCGCTGAGCTGGGAGGGGAGAGCTGATGAGGGATTAGGTTGTTGCCGGGGCAGATGATCTTCAAGACGTTGCTGGGAGGTGCGTGGAGGAAGGCTGGAGGGGGAGGACGCGCGCTGATACCTGTTTCGAGGAACAGCTTCCATCTCTCCGGAGCTCGAGATCATGAACCAGGTCGCGTGCAGGGCCGTCGAGCTCGAACCAACGAACTACACTCCCTTCCTCCCCGACCCCCAACCCTCCGACACCGACTCGACGAGCAGCTGGATCGTCGAGATCCCCTCGCCAGCGGTCTACGACGAGGAATGGGCTGCACGCTGTCGGAGGTCTCCCCGAGTGCAGAAGCGGACAGCGGCCTACGTCGCGCTCTTCACGATGATCACGGGCGTGACTACTGCTCTCTCGACGACCTTCTGGGGCGCGTACAGCGATCGACACGGTCGCAAGCCGGTCATCGCTACTTCGATGGTTGGAGAGCTCTTTGGTGTCTCGGCGGTGATCCTGTGAGCTTCTTTGACCTGTCCTTGCGAGCGTGGCCTGACCGAATCTTTTCCACAGGGTCGCGACTTCCCCGCAGACGCTCGGCTTTCGTTTCGTCTGCGCGATGCTGGCTTGCTACGGCGCTTTGGGTGGACCAACGTGAGCTAAACCTGGTCCTATGAGTTGACGTCTACTCACATTCCTTTTGTAGAACGAGCTCGATCATCTCCAACGCGTTCGTCGCCGACTGCACGGCTGGCGGCTCTCGTGCAAACATCTTCAGCATCTTGGATGGTTTCAGCTATGCCGGGATGGCTTTTGGTCCTCTTCTCGGTGAGATCTTCTCCAGTCGTTCTTGCCCAAGCGATGCTGACGATTTGAGCCAGGCGCACTCCTCATTCGGACGACTGGACGACTTCTCTCCCCACACCTCCTCACCTTCACCCTCCGCGTCGCCTTCCTCTTCCTTCTCATTATCGTTCCCGAATCTCTTTCTCGAACGCGAAGGGAGGACGAGCAGAGAAGAATGAGCGTCGCTGCGGCCTCCGCGTCGACTCAACGCGACGCCGATTCGACCAAATGGCGCGCTGCAGGCTACTCACGAACGCGAAAGCTCTTTGCCAGGCTTTGTCGGAAACCTGCGGCGTTCCTCGCACCGATGGCGGTCCTCCTTCCGCAGAAGTTTGGCGTCGAGGAGGACGAGGAGCATCGGCCTTTACTCTCGCGCAAGGGCTTGCGAGTGGGCGAGACGGACTGGAATCTCCCTCTCCTTGGACTGGCGTATGCAGGATTCATGATCGTACCCGTGCGCCTTTTTCGTTCATCTCTTTCCCGTGGCGTCGACTGACTCGTCTCCGCACCGCAGGGCATCACGGCCGTCAAGATCCTTTTCGCCCGATACAAGTTCCTGTGGGGTCCCGAGGAGGTCGGCTACTTCTTGAGCTTTATTGGAGTCATCAAAGGAGCGATCCTCCTCGTCGTCATCCCCTTCCTCTTCAAACTTTTGCGATCACCTACCCCAGTCCCCTCGCGCCTTCGCCCAACCGACTCGCTCCTAGATGAGCAAAGGCTCTGGGACGCCGAGGCGCTGCAGCTGAAGCTGGTGGACGATTCCTGTGCGTCCTCGACCTTCTCTCGCGCTCGCCAAACTCACAGCCCCTCCTCGTCGCAGCTTTCGACCTCTCGCTCGCCCGCAAGTCCATCGGGACGGCCGCACTCGGCTACGCCATCATCGGAATCCCCACGTCAGGGAACCCAATTCCCCTCCTCGTGGGATCTGGAGTCGCAGCCCTGTCGTCGGGGACTACTCCCGCCCTCCAATCCCTCGCACTATCTCTCTCTTCGCCTCGAGACGCCGGGCGCCTCCTCGCCGCGATTGGCGTCATCGAATCCCTCGCGGTCCAAGTCATCGGTCAGTCCCTCTCTTTCGCCCGTTCCTCACAAGCTCGCTGACGAGTCCCCCTCTGCGAACCAGGTCCCCCAATCTTTGGCGCCATATACGCTTCGACGTTGGAATTCTGGCCCGAGTTGGTCCTGTGGAGCGCGGGTTTTTTTTACTTGCTGGCGATGGTGCCAGTGTCGGCGATTAGGCTGCCAGAGCTGCCTGGTGGGGAGGAGGAGGAGGAAGAGCCGTAGTGTTGTATAGATTCGAGGCGGAATGGACTGGCTTGCGAGGTAGTTGGCGGGCAGGAGCAGCTGGACCTCTCGTCGATGCTACAGTAAGCTTCTCTGCGAAACGAAGACTGCTAAAATGCACTAATCTGGGGACGAGTCACTATCTGGACGAGGCTACGCTACAACGGCCGACGCCTGCGCGATCTTCCTCTTGTTCTTCTTGTTGTTCCTCCCGTTCCTCCGAACTCGAACGAGCGCAGCCTTCGTGGGAAGCGCGACACCCTTCTCGCGCGCGACGAGGTAGTCCTCGACGACCTTGAGACGAGGAAGACCGAGTCGATCCAAGGCTTCGAGGTGGTGGTCCCTGCGAAGAGCGTCATCAGCGGAGGCTTAGTCGAGGAGAAGGGTGAAGGGACTCGCCTGAGAGGAACGTCTTCCTGGAGGTAGAAAGTCGTGACTTGGGGGTTCATGTTGAGCTGAGCGTGCGTGAGGACGATATCGATGACTTGAGAATCCTTGTCGAAGAGATCCTGGGGGAGCGATTCGTGAGCCGTAGCTCCCAGCGCGAAAGCGAAGCGACGTACCAGAAGAGCAATCGCAACAGGCAAACCTCCGAGGGGAACTCGCTCCTTCGTCCACGCCGCCAGCTCGTGGTCCTTCCTTCGTTCCTCCCTCGTCAAAGCTCCAGCAGTCCTAGCGAGCTTCGAGCCTGTAACGAATCCTCGATCGAGCACGACGTCCTTGCCGACTCGCTTCGTGTAGACTTTCGGCTCGAGCGGCCAGACGCTCGAAGCGTAGCTCGGGTTGACGATGTGAGGTGGTCCTTGCTCGTAGTAGTTCTCGACCCAGGGGTGGGGGCCTAAGCCGAGGGGGTAGCGTTCTCGGGCGCCAGCGTAATCGAACGCGATGGGGGAGAGGAAGGCGGGACGGTGAGTGAAGAGCGGGCGAGAAGGGTCGATAGCGGCGGGGAGAGGTGGGAGGAGAGGGAGGGAGATGCGGTGGAGGAGGATCTCAGCTTCGATGATGGCGACGACGAAGGGGGATCGCGTGGCGAGGGCAAGGAGGGTCGTTCCCTGACGACGCAAAAGTCAGGTGGCTGCCAAGGAAGGAAGGGGGGGAGGACTGACCTTGCTGGAAATGCGGATCATGCGCTTCGCGGCTCGAGTGACGATCTCGGGCACGTCGGTGTCCTTCTCTACTTCGGCGAAGAGCAGGTCGTTCGGCCAGTACAAGAATCTGTAAGATCAGAGGCTGTTGGCAGGAGCAGAGGACGTAAGAGAGAATGAGACGCACTCGTTGCAGAGCTGCTCGACTGCCACCGCGATCCGGTGCTCCTCCGTCCAATTCTCCCTGAACCCGAGCCTATGTGCTCCGAGCCGTTCAAGCACCATGTCCATCTGGATCAAAGGACCCCCGATAGCTCGTGTGGCTCGTTCGTCCTTCGTCGCGGCGCTGTTGACGAGTTGCGAGCAAAGGCGGCCGAGAGAGGCAGCTGTCGGATCCTCGTTCCACGCTGGAGCGCCGTTGCTGTCCCAAAGTCCAAAAGTTGAGTCACTCGCGAGAAGCACGGTGGTCCAGAAACGAACGCGAGGCTAAAATCCAGGACCCCTTCCGTTTCGAGCGTCTCCATGACATGGCGAGCATCCGAAAGGAACCGGGAGATCCTTTTTGGGGCGTCCGAGAGGGCTTCGACTTTGCCTGCGACAGTCGCGGAGATGTAGAGGAGGTTCGAGAGTCGAGCGTAGTCTCTCAACAGAGTTGCGATTATCGAGGATCTCTCTACGATCTGACCGCGCCTGACGAGGGTGCCGTTCTCCCCGAGCGGGGGGTGTTTGGTGCAGAGGAGGGAACGAACGAAGTCGTTGTTGACGTCGGCTGCGGCGAGAATTAGTGTCGCTCGGCAGGATTAAACGCACGAAGCGCACCCGTGTAGTCCCATCCGTTTCTCTGAAGCAGGGGAAGAAGGCGAGGCTCGAGGAGGACGCCGCGCGCAAGAGTGTTGTAAAGGCGGTCGTCTCGCCGGAAACAGACGAACGAGAACCTGCAGCAGCCAAACAAGTCAGCTGGCGTAGCAAAGGCAAGAGGGGATGCGCACTTCTCGACCAGCACCGCAATCTCTCCCCACAGCACTTCGACCTTCAGACGGAGACCTCCCATCCCTTGCGGTGATGCGTTTACCAGCGCCAGCATGTCCTCCGCCCTCTCGTTGACGAGCATGCCATGATACGCCATAGCGTTCAACTGCCAGGCGTCCCACGCCGTGAGCTCCTCCAAGCCGGCAAGACTCCTCGGCAAGGTCCCCCACCTCTCCTCCGCAAGCTGCATCAGGACCGCAAAGGTCTGCACGCTGAGATTCCACCGCGTGCCCCACTTGTCTCCTGCCCTCCACAGGATTCTGTCGGTCGAAATGCCCGCGAATCGTAGCTGGAGAGTGACGGCGAAGTACCGCGAGAAGACGGCGCCGGCTGCTAGGAGGGGGCGGAAGACTTGGGGAGTCGCGACGGGACCGTAGGAGATGGCAACTGAGAGCACTTCGTGCTTGGCGTAGTGGGCGAGGAGGTATTGGGAGATGGAGTAGGGATCCTTCGAAGTGGCGTACCAGGAGCGCCGGACCTGCGAGAAGGCAGCGGGGGAGTCGAGGTGCACAAAGAGGATGTGAAGGAGCTCCGGAGAGAGGCGGTCGATCGCGCTGGTCGCCATCGCAGGTGTGAGGCGTGCGGTGGGAGAGGAAGAGACCTCAGTCTCGCTAAAGCAGCCGCTCTCCCTGGCGTTCTCAGCGATCCGAGCAAGACACCTCGTCGTCGACGCGTCGAGGTTGAGGTCGAGCCACTCCTCCGGCCTCTGCTCTTTCCTCCCTCCACCCAGGGTGCCACCCAGCAGCCAAAAGCCCACTAGCGGTGGCGGCACAGCGGTCCGCTCCTCAAGCTCTCCCAGGCGCTGAGTGCTCGGTCATCCTGAGCCAACGCTCCTCTGCTCTCCCCACGCTCCATTCGCTCTTCTGCTTCAGCCATGCCTGCGTCCGCAAGCTTCCCAGTGCAGTTTGATCCGCGTATCGTGCTGGACGACGCTTCATTCAAGGTGCTGCCCAATGATGGCGTCCTCCCTCCACGCGACCCCTCGATCAACCTAGCTCTCTTCTACAACCAGCACAAGGTGGGTAGCTCCGAGACGAGGGCGTTCCTTTCGTGCGACTCCCTTGCAAGAGCTGACCGGTGCCTTGCCCGCACAGTAAATCCACCTCGTCCGCAAGCCGGTGCCGAAGGCTGGAGAGGGACAGGTGGTGGTCCACGTACGCGCGACGGGAATCTGTGGCTCCGACTGCCACTTTTGGAAGCACGGGAGGATCGGGAACACGATGGTTGTTCGAGACGAATGCGGTTCAGGGCATGAGAGCTCTGGAGAGGTCTTTGAGGTCGGAGCAGGAGTCACCGAGTGGAAGGTGGGGGATCGAGTAGCTATTGAGGCTGGGGTGAGTCCTTCTGAGGCGTGGCAGAAGTTGGGGAGCTTTGCTGATCTTTTCTTGCAGGTTCCCTGTGAACAGTGCGAATTCTGTCGGGTCGGCCGCTACAACGCCTGTCCTGACGTGGTGTTCTTCTCGACTCCTCCTTACCATGGTGAGCCATTCCCTTCTTTGACCCGAAACACCACTCAATATTCGCAGGCACCCTCGTTCGTCTCCCTCGCGTCGCAGCCTTCCTCGCTCCACTAACTCCTCTTCCCCAGACTCGCTACCACCTTCACCCCGCGAAATGTCTGCACCGAATTCCCGACAGTGTCAGTTACGAAGAAGGCTCACTCCTCGAGCCCCTCTGCGTCGCTCTCGCCGGCATCGAGCGAAGTGGCGTCAAGCTCGGTGACCCTCTCCTCATCTGGTTCGTCCTTTGTCCCCCCTTCCCTCTCACTTCGCTGACGCCTTCTTAGTGGAGCTGGTCCAATTGGACTCGTCACCCTTCTCGCTGCTCATGCTGCAGGAGCAACTCCTCTCGTCATCACCGACCTCAGCGCCTCCCGCCTCGAGTTCGCCAAGACGCTCGTTCCTGGCGCAAAGACTGTTGTGGTAGAGCGCTCCTGGACGCCCGAAGAGTTTGCGATCAAGATCAAGGACGCCGTGGGACTTCCTGGGGGATTGGCCTGCGCGATCGAGTGCACTGGGGTGGAGTCGAGTGTTCAGGCAGCTGTCTTTGCGAGTCTTCCATCAAGCTTCCTAGAAGAAGGAACCTAACCAGTTCCTCCGCAGTCGGTCAAGTTTGGTTCGACGGTCGTGAGTCCCTTCGCACGTTCGACATTCGACGTTGAAACGCTTCTGATCGTTCACTTCCTCAGTTTGTGATTGGCGTTGGCAAGGACTATCAATCTCTGCCCTTCGTGCACATGAGCGCCAATGAGATCGACCTCAAGCTGCAGTACAGATACGCGAACCAGTACCCCAAAGCCCTTCGTACGTCCTTCCCTCCCTCTTGCGACCTTGCCGCTGACTCCGAGTTGCTCAGGACTCGTCGACGCTGGATTAATCGACCTCAAACCCCTGGTCACTCATCGGTTTACGCTGGAAGATGCGGTCGAGGCATTCGAGATCGAGACGGCGGTGGACATCAGTCGAGGAGGTACGTCCACCCTCGCTCTGCCCCCGACAGAAAGGGCGACACTGACTTGATCTCGCCACAGCCATCAAGTGCCAGATCCTCGACGCCGAGCTCTGAGACTGGAGTTCTCGTGCTGCGACGGACACTTGGAATTCGACGACCTCGATGTGGTTTTCTTGCCGACGATGGTGGTCGCTGCTCCAAAACCCCACCGCCGCTTGCCCTTGCTCCAACCCTACACGCTCCTCAATCCTCCTCGTTTAAACAAGCATCGTCGCCGCCCTCCTCTCCTCCTTCCCCAGTCCCTCCCTCTCCCTCTCGCGCACCGCTTCCTCCTCCTCCCTCCTAGCCCTCCTAGCCCTCCTGCGCTCCCTCCTCCTCTCCTCTCCCTCCCCCTCTCCCTCGCTCGCACTCCCCTCCGCCCCTTTCGAAGCCCAAGCGCTCCACGAACTCCTCAGTTCCCCCAACTTGGAGGAGAGGGAGGTTTGGACCGAGGGAGGGAGGAATTTGGCGAGGAAGGTGCGGAGCTGCTTTATTGAGGCGAGGATGGACAGAGTTTTGGTTGCTGGGAGGGTGGTGCGAGCTGGAGGGGGAGTTTGGGGGGAGGTGGGAGCTGGTAGAGTGGATTCGGGGGAAGGGACGCGGGTTTCGATGGGCTGCGGTGGGAGAGTCGGGACGATGTCTTCGGCTGCGAAAGCGTCAGTGCGGAGCTGGAATGGAGGTCTTCGAGAGCAAGTACCTTTTGGGCCGTCGAGGACGACGCGGAGAGGCACCCTTTCGTATTGCAGGACCAATGCGACGCGCCATGCTCGTCGCGAAGATGAGTCCAAAGCGAGAACGCCGCTCCCTCGGCTTCTTCTGGCTGGATTCGGACGGGGTTGAGGTCGATGGGGAGAGAAGTGGTGTAGAGATGAACGAAAGGAGAGTGAATATCTGCGAAGGAGGTACAAAGTGCGAAGGACTCGAGGAGAGCCGGAGCGACTCACTTTGCTCGCCTACGAAGCGGATCATGTGCTCCCCACGCTTCGCAACATTCTTCAGCTCGAGGAAGTTCATGACATGAGCAGGAAACTACGAAAGGGGGTGCTCTGGTGAGCGCAGATCGATCGGGGGCGGAAGGATGCTCACCTTCTCCTTGGAGAGCGCGCGCGTGAAGCGAGATTTGATCTTTTTCCGACTCGTGTCCATCAACTCGACGTATCCAGCTGCCTTTAGAGCTACGATGAATCCAGGATTCTCGAACGGATGAGAGGAGGGCAGAGGATCTGACTTCGCAACCAGGCGCGACGGAGGGCCGGTGGTGGCGGGGTGAAGCGAGAGAGCGGAGGAGCGCGTTGGGAGCGTGTTGGAGCGTCTGACAGTAGGTCTGGAGGAAGCAGGAGCGGAGGGTCGGGGAAGTTCCTCAGTGAGCTTGATCGTCAAGCCTAATTCTAAGGACGACTGGGAAGCTGAGGAGGTGCCGACGTTAGCTTCTCTCTTGCCCCTCCCGCACCTACTCACCGTAAGCTTGTACGTCACTCCCTCCTTTGCATTGCTTGGCCACCCGCACCTCCTCCAACGTACTGATGATTTCCAAACCGGACGGGACCGGCTCGAAGGCTGAAAGGGAGCCTGCAAGCAACGCCGGGTTCGTGAGCTTTCGCAGAGGGAAAGAGGAGGATAGAGGATTGCACTGGACCTAGAACACACCATTGTTGAGCGAAATAGGAAGAGAAACGAGCAGGAGGGAGGGAGAATCCCGCGGAGATCACGGTCAACGCGGAAGCGGAGGAGTCTCTCGATGCCTGGCCTGGTGAAGAGCGGAAACTGAAGAGAGCAAGAGACTCTGTTTGAGCGCAGAGAGAAGAAAGCAGACGGTCAACCAAGTGGTGCGGATCGAGCGGTGTCGCGAGACTCGCTCCTCGAAATTTTCGATCTGTCGGCGGGGACAACTCGTCAGCTTGCTCGCAAAGCGACGACTGAGCACTCTTTAAACGCTGGGAGGAGGTTCCTCTGAAGAACTTGTTCGCTAGGGGACGGGAGCGGAGGCGGGTCACGAAGGTTGCGAAGACACATTCCTCGAGCGTCGCGGGAGCCCAGCGACAACAGCTCCATTCCTGGGGCGGGGGAGTGCTCTTTTCTCCAATGCTCGTCTCGAAAACCTTTCTCCTGCCCCAAGGAAGAGGTCGTTAGCAAGCCGGAAACAAAGGCAAGGCACGCGAGGGAACGCACCATTCAACTACGCCCAGCGATACACCCCCCCGGCATACGCCACGACCGCAAAGTCCATACCACGCTTCTCCGCCTCCGCTGTGAACTTGCCGTTCGTCGCGATGCACAACATGACACTCATCATGTCCTTCTCCGCCTGCAGCTTCGCCCACCACTCCTTCGCACGCGCAACCCATCGACCGTCCTTCGCGTACGACGCAGCGCGATCCGGCACGTTCGCTCTCCCACCGAGGCCGGCTCAGGCAGCTTGAGGAACTCGACGAGCGGCGTCAATCGACTGAAGCCGACATTCCTCTTGTCGAGCGCCGACGGGCTTGCTCCGGAAATGCGAATCGTGCGCGACCGAAGCGTAAAATCGCCGTTGGCGCCATTCTTGCCCTCGCTCTCGGACGAGAAGATGATGCGCATCCGCGCGGCGTCCTTGCCCTTGGCCCACGAGAACGGAATCTGCTCCTTCGGCTTCGTGAGGTTGTCCTTGTGCTGAGCTTCGAGAGCGGCGCGTTCGGTCATCGGGACCGTCGAGCCTGCGGGAGAATGCTCGGCGATCCAGGAGATGTAGGCGTCCCTGGAGCAGTGGGCGGCTCGAACGGGGACGAATTGGCGGTTCAGCTGCTTGTGCTTGTTGTCGAACTTGAAGTGGATGTGGAAGAGGACTGGTACGCCGTCGCCTTCGAAGAGTTGGGGAGTGTAAGGAACGGAGAGGAGCTCCGTGATGTCGTCCTGGCAGGAGATCAGCCGCTCGTCTTCTCCTTGCTCCAGATTGCACATACTTGGTATATGTCGATAAGAGCAACGAGACGGTCCGCCATGCCGATGAGTTGGGGCGCAACCAGGCCGCTCTCCTCCGTCTTGCTCGTCTCGATCGCCTGCTTGACGCACTTGAAGGGCCAAACGTCAGCAAGCAATCGCAAGGAGGACAAGACGAGCAGCTCACCATGGATGTGTGCGCTTTCCAGTGTATGGCCTGCAGATAGAGCGTCTCGTAATCTGCTGTGAGCGCCGCGAAGAAGCGCCAGAGCAGAACAAACCTGGCAAGTCGCGTTGCAGTCTGCGAGGAGACGTCAGACTCAGGCTTTCGAAGAGGTTGGGCAGAACAACGTACACGACACCATTCGGCAGCCACCGCACTTCTGCAGGTTATTCCCTGCGAGCAGATCCAACGTGACGGCGAGAAGGGAGCAGGGAACGGCAGGAGCAGTCTGTGCGCACCGACTTTCGAGCAGGCGAAGTAGTGGCAGGTTTGGTTCCGGGCGAGTATCACTAATTGATTCGCTAGAGCCTTCCAGCAGACCGTGAAGGCTTCCTGGGATTTGGCAGGGTGACGGAAGCCTGCCCGCTCTGAATTCAGTCTGCCGGCACTCTGACGGCACTCGGAAATCAGTCTGACTTGCTCTGAATCACTCTGACGGCAGTCTGACGGCAGCCTGATTCATGCTGCTTGAAGCCTGCCGGCACGCTGCAGCGTTCCTGACGAATGGGGTCGCAGGCTGCTCTCAGGCTGCTCTCGGGATCTCTCTCCCTCTCGCACTCCTCGCTCGAGGCCACTTCGCATGGCGAAGCTGGACTCGAATTGCAAACGAAAAGAATAGCTATACTCACCACCGCAACGTACCCGAAGAGCAGCAAAGCCGAGAAACCTGTGGAACGCGAATCGTCAGTACTTTGGACGGTGAAGAGCTCGAGAGAGTTGGACTGACCTTCGGAGATAGTATCAACGCAGGAGAGGGTAGCGCACTACCTGCGCAAGGGATTTCAGCGAGGAGAAGCACTCGAAGAGAGAACTGACGCACCTTGCTGGGAAGAACTTGCGCTCGCCGCCATCGAGCTCGTCAGCAGCGCGAGTCGAGCGACCTCGAGCTGGAAGATGGCCGTTAGCTTGGACGCAAGCGACGAGCGATGAGAAGCGTACCTTGGCTGTGGTTCCGAGACTCGAGTCCTGCGAGGGGGAGAGACGAGGTTTGATCAGCTCCCAAGTCCAAAGCAGCACGACGATTGCGTTCCGAGGTCGCGCAGCCGCTCAAAGCCTCAGCGGCTAACATCCCCGTCAGGGAGAAGCTTCTTGAGGAGGAAGTGGTGGATCGCATGCTGGTAGCGTGGTCCTGGAGGAGTTCCCAACTGCCAGCACAGGACAGCGCCAAAGTCCCTCAGCCTCCGGATCCAACGTCTCCCCATCCACTGCGCCTCCCAGTCAGCTCCCGTCTCCTCCCCTCCCCTCGTCCACCTTGCCAAAGCTCTTCTACAACACCTGCCCACTCACCTTGGCGCGATCCCGCCGGTCCCGTCTCTCCTGATCTGCGGGTCCCGCCGCTCGCGTTCCTGCGTGGGGAGAGAGACTTCAGCATCACCCCGTCGCAGTCTCTTACCCCAGAGGCCCAGCCTGCGCCAGAGAGATCAGCATTCCAGCCTGGCGCTGAGGAGGCCCAAGTGCCAAAACGAGAGGAGCTCACACAACCTGCTGGCGGGCCGTTCGACAGGCTGGCGCAGTCGACAGAGGTTTCTTGATGTTCTGTAAGAGAGGAAATAGCACCCGGGCCGTTGAGGGAGGAGGGAGAACCCAGGAAGCTCACCTTGACGACGAGCGCAACGACGGGGGAATGCGAGGCAGCGCGGCGAGGGCTGGCTCCCTGGCGGGTGTAGGAGAGTTCAGGCGTGGCGTACAGAGGCTTTGGATGGCGGGAAAGCCTGGGGAGGGGTGTGGATGAGGAACAAGATGGACTTGGGCGATTTCGCGCAGGCGCCTGCCGCCCGGCGCAGGGCAGCGACGACGTCGGCAGCGAGAACGAGTGCTTCTTGAGGCAAGGGTGGCTCAAGATGCACCTGCTGGAAGCTTGAGTACTTTCTGAAGCTGAAAGCTGGCGGAGAACAGCCGCTGGAGGTCCTGCGTGCCAGCCGAGCTTCGCAAGGCTTGATGCGTTCCCAGACGTCTCCCGGAGGGGCAGGTGTCCTGCGAAACGAGCTTAGCAGGTAGTACTAAGGTTAGAAAGCACCGGGGAGCGTTCGTTTTACGAGAGCTCGACGTGTCGACCTGATCTGTGTGCCGGCACTTCAGCCTCGCTGTGGTCCTCGCTGCAGTCCCCCCAGCAGCCCAAAATGGTGCAGGGAGGCAGTGAGAGGATCACCGGCTAGTCACTTAATCTAGCTGTCCCACCTGTGACTGAGAGAAGCTCTGCAGGGCGCTGTCGCAAGTCTGTTCCCAATCTGCTTGCACGATGCTAATTTTGAAGCGCCTGACGAAAGCAGAGAATGCTGGAAGAAGAGCAGAAGCACGCTGCCAGGAGCGTGATTTAAGGCTGCTTTGATCCTGCCGGCAGTCTGACAGCAGAGCAGGAGGAGAGACGAGCAGCCGGCGCGCGATTTCGGCAGCGAGACGTCAGCCTGGCAGCAGAGTTCAAGAATACTGCTGGAAGTCTGCCAGCAGCATGACTGAGAACGCACAGCTTCTGAAGACTGACGGAAGTCTGACTCAGAGTGCTGTCAGAGTACCGTCAGAGCGATTCAGACCGAGTGAGAGCGAAGACAGGCTGCCGTCAGACTGATTTCAGACTTTCGCCTTCTGACAAAAAGTACCCCCCTTTTTACTATGCCCTGGCCTTGAGATTTGGATCCGCTCTCGTTCCCTCTCTTTCTGCGCCTGCGTTCGAAAGAAACAGACGCTAAGCCTTCTTAGACCAACCAGAAACAGCTGGTCTTCTTCTCAAAGGACCACAGGACCCGAGTCACTCTCGTGCGAAAAATCCCTGCCATTGCGAAGGGGTTCCAGGGTCTGCTCCCGCAACTCGTCTCGCACCCAAAGCCTCCCACAAGCTCCCCACCCCAACCTAATAAGCGCTCCTCGCACTCCTACCCCCCGTCGACCCCCTCCTACTCCCACCCCTCTCATTCCTCCCCCCAGCCGCGTCCTGCACCCCCAAGCTCAACTGCTGCTCCATCTGCCCCGCTAGCGCCGCCGCACCACTCCTGCGCGAAGAGCGAGCGGATTGGACGTGCGCGCGGGGAGGGCTGCGAGAGCGGGCGCGCGCCGGAGGGTGGGTGAACCCGTCGTCAGAGCCGGAATCAGTGTCGGATCCGGAGGCGGGGTCGGCGGTGGCGTACTGGTGCTGAAGGGATCGTTAGGGTAGAGTAGAGCGAGGGAGGAGAGGGAGGAGGGGGTGGGGGAGAGGATGGAGTGGACGTACGCGACCTTCGCCTGCGATGTCGGCCGAGTTGGAATCAAAGACCACGGTGATGGTCCAGTAGCTGCGAGACGATACTGGTAAGATCGTGGGGTCTGGATACGGGGGGAGGGAGCGAACCCAGAGTGCGAAACTGTAAAGTGCATCGTGCCCTCCGCCTCGTCGGAAGAATTGATCGGCGTCCAACTGCGTTCCCAGGGTTAGCTCAAGGTTCTTCGCAGGAACGAGAAGTAGCAGAGAGTTCACTCACCCACTCGTAGGCAAGCCGACAGGAGTAATGAGCGCCTGGCGAGCAGGGGGGAGCGCGCCAACGAGGACGTGGACAAAGGGATCCGAGACCGGGGACTCGTTGAAGAACTGAACGGTGCTCGAATGAACCTGCACTGGGGCGTCAGGACTGCTTAGAAAAACGGCGAGAGAAACGCACCTTGCGGACGCCAGCGCGACTGAGGAACTCTTTGCTGTGCGCAGCGAATTGCAATTTCGTGAGAGCCTGGAGATAGAATCAGCAAGCAGTTCAGGGGATTCTGCGGGAACCCACGTACGTGCTGGTAGCGAGCAGTGATACGGGCTTCAGAGACGTCAAGGCGCTGTCCGGGGGCTCCGAGGAGAGATGGAGGAGGAGGAGGATAGGAGGGAGGTGGAGATCGAGGAACGAGGCGGAGGCGGAGGCGGAGGAGGAGTGGAGAGGGCGAGGAGTGGGGAGGGCTCCATCAGTAAAAGGAAGACGTCGAGGGGGAGTCCTGGTGAACTACTGACCTGGAGGTATCCCGCTGCCTTGAGGCCTTCCAGGAACGCAGGCTCTTCAAAGGGGTTGTCGTTTTCGGGAACTTGAACTGCACGAGGAGCCATCCGGGGAGCGTTGTGGAGGGAAGAACGAACGCATCGAGCAGCAAGCTGTGCAGCTTGGCTCCAGCAGAGCAAGAACTGGAGCAGAGAGTACAGTGTGAGGAAGAGGACTTGAAAGCCCTCCCTCCAAGTTAGAGCTATCTATGTATCCCCGAGTACCGCCACGTGATCGAAACAACCAATTTCATTAAGAGAATAAAAGATCGACAGGGCGAGCTTCTCTTTCCGAGCAAAGGCAATCAAGAGAGCGGGCAGAGTGGTTCTTCCCTCAGAACCACTTCCAGAGTCGGCCTCCGGATACCCAAGTCCTCTCGACAAGTGGGCGACGAAGACGCAAGTTCCGCCTGCTCAAACGCCGTTGATCCCACCTCTCCGCCTCTCTCCACGCCCTCCCTGCCCTTTCAAGGATGAACCTGCACAGGTTCCCCTCTCCTCCCGACCGCCCTCCTTCCCGCGACCGACCTCCGTCTCGTGAGAACCCCTCTCAGAAAGTCGCCGCCGCCGCACCCGCCGCATCAAGTCCATCTCGTCCCCGCAAGTCCAGCCGCAGGGAACCACGGAGCGCAACCGGTCCAGGATCCAGTTCGGGATCGCGCCCGCACTCGAGCGACTCGAATTCGACTGGGTCGACGAGCACAAGGGACGCGTCTGTTGGCCGCAAGTCGACTTCTGCTGGCCTGAGCGAGCGGGCGCGGCGAAGCCACGGCGAGAGCAGGCGGGAGCTAGAAGGAGGTAGAGGGGCTTCAACCTCGAGCGCTGTCTGGGGGTCTTCGGCAGGTTCTACCTCAGCGACGCCGGATTGTGCGTGCTGTTTTGCGGTCTTTCGAGCAAGGTACACGGCTAACGTTGGTGGCGACAGCTACGACGGAACCGGCAAACAGCAAGAGGAAGAGGACGAGTCGGGGTTCGGCGAATCACCGGCAGAGCCGCTTGAGCATCACGACCTTGGAGTCGAGTGGCGGCGAGTCGGTGTACTTGGACGCGAAGGAGGATTTGGCCGACTCGAGCGACGAGGACGAACGGGAGGGAGATCAGCTAGATGCTAAAGGCCTGGGTGAGCTCTCTGGATTGCAAGCGTGGACGAACGCTAACACGCTCTCGTGCAGAACCCCTCCGTGGCCTATCGCCCCTTCCGACTTCCCTCCTCCCGACGCAGGCCGACTTTGACTTCCCCCAAGCGCGAACCTGGCGCCGGGTGTCAGTCGGCAACATCTCAGCCTCCTCTCCAACTCGTCCTCCCTCTCGCCTTTCACTAAACGCCAGTGCCAGCGATTCGGAACTGCACTCCTTCCTCCTCCCCAAGCGGACCACCAGTCTAGGCGCAACAACTGGGTCCCCCAACACCCTCCCCTGCACTCCTCCACCCTCCATCCTCCTCCCCGTTGTACCCCTCTCCGGCTCGACAATTCGCACCCTTACCCTCCAGCGACGACCCTCTTCCCTCAGTTCCTCCCTCCACTCTCCTATAAGATCCCTCCCTTACGACCAGTCGTCCTCAACTTCGACAACGAGCCCCTCGCGCCTTTCGTGGCAACCCAAGCCGCTCATCCTCACTCCTCGCACCACCACCTCGCCCTCCGCCGCTGCCTCCCACCTCTCCTGGCGCTCCGCCTCCCCCGCACAACCTACAGGCCACCCTTCCTCCCCCTTCTCGACCGCCGGCACCTCCCCTCGCTACGGCGACGAGCGTCGGTCGGTCAGTCCCTCGAATAGGCCTCTCTCTCCGACGTACGCGATGGCCAAAGTTTCGCAACTGTCACCGCGTCGGCGCTCGATCGGCTACCTGCCTGTGAGGAGTGGCGAGGACAGTGCGAGTGCAAGTTCGGGGATGTGGGATGAGCAGGAGCGGAAGATGCGCGAGAGTCCGGATTCGAGCACGATCGAGTGGGAGGAGGAGAGGGAGGTAATGAGTGCCAGTGAGGAGCGAGAGTGGAGGAAGAGGACGAGCTCGCCGCTTGAGTTGGTTCGGGAGGAGGGGAGGAGGCCGTCGGACAAGTCGATGTGGGATGCGAGCGATGAGGGGAGCGAGGGACCTCGGGCGCCGCTTAAGACGAGGAGGATCGTCGAGGAGGACGAGAGTGCGACAGACGAGGAGGAGAAGTTTGAGAGCTCGGAAGAGCGCCAGGACGAACCCGGGACGACGCAACGACTGGAATCCGGAACTCCGACGCGCCGGCGACCTCCACCTCCTATCCAGATCTTCAACGCCACTCTCCTCCCGTCGACCGCGTCTTCGCTGCCATTTCAGCTGCCTTCCATGCACTTTCCCTCGTCGGCGACCCTCGCACTCCCACCACCTTCGCCGCCACCCTCCTTCCCTCTCCCAACTCTTCCCTCGTCCAACAAGAGCTCCTTCTTCGATTACCAGCCGCTCGTCGGTACGGCGCACGAGGAGCGACAAGACGATCGGAGCTACGACGACTACTGGGCACAGCAGGGAGAGAGCCCGCATGGAACGCGCGCTGCTCGGCCCGGCGCGCCAGCGTTCAGGTCGGCGGCGATTTCGGACAAGGGAACGACGCTCGTCGTCAGGGATGGAGGAACGAAGGCGCAGGCGTACCGGACGACCATTCCCCAGCCCGACTTCACCTCTGCGAAACCCCTACCTCTCCCTCCCCGTACCATCGCCATCCCCCCTCCCTCCCTCCCTCTCCAAGGCATCGATGCAGCTTTCACCCACCCCCTCGAGCGTCCTCCGCCCTTCAACACGATGCATCATCGAGGATCGCGGACCAACTCCCTCTCCTCCCTCGCCAAATCGACGGGATCCAACCGCTCCCTCAGCAACACCTTTTCCGCCTCGTCGATCAAGGCCCTCATGATCTCCCACCGCTCGGAGCGAAGCTTCGACATCCCAAACACGCCTTGGCCACCAGGCGACGACGGCGAGACGAAGGTCCTCTCCGCCAGCCCGAGTCTCGCCCCTCTCGGTCTACCGGGAATGTCGAACGATCATGGAGGACGCCGCTCGCCTGGCCCGAACGCCGGGCTACGCTGGGAGCCGAGGGACCCGCGAGCGATGGTCGACGGCGCCGATTCCGCTATGCGGAGCTTGCTCGACTCGTCGCCCCCTCGTCCTGCTCCACATCCTTCGACCAGGTCGTCGCAGCAGAGCGGCAGCATCTACTCGCAATCGACCAACGCGTCGCAGAGGGCGAAAGCAACCGGACTCTCCTTGCTCTCCAAGTTGAAGAAGAACTCGTCGCAGTCGTCTTCGAAGGCTTCGATCATGTCGATGATGAGCAGCCCTCGCGTAGGAACCGTGTTCCCTGGGAAGCCCTTCGAGCGTTCGGGGTCTTCGACTTCGACCTTTGAGCACGTGCACGACATCGAGGAGATCGAGGAGCCCGTCTCGGCACCGGAACGAAAGACACCTCCTCGACTCCTCCCTCGTCCTCCTCGTCGCCCAACTCGCCAAGACGATCGGTTCCAACCGAAACCTTCCCCCACGCAACTCGTCTACCGCCAACACTCGTCGGACAAGGTCGTTCTCGCCCCAGCCTCTCCGACGACGATAGCCGTAGCCTCCTTCCTCTTCGTCGGACCTCCTTCCTCTCCCTCTCCCTCCCCCTCATCCCTCCGCACCGCCAACTTCATCCCCTCCCCTACCACACCTCGTCGTCCCTCGCGCACCGACGTCTTCGACAGCAACGTCACCCAACGCGACCCAACCCCCTCGCCGCAACTCCTCCCTCGCCCTCCCCGAATCGACGGAACGCCACCCGTCGTTTGGCCTCCTTCCATCTTCCCTACTCGGAAGAAGAAGTCGTCGTCGCACGTCAACGAGGAGCGGAACTCGTCGCGCGCGCTGCCGACGGACGTTTGCCTCACGCAGGGACGTCCTCGGTCGGTGTTTCCGACGAGGAAGAAGAAGAAGGAACCGAAGGTGCTTGTGCGGAATGGGGTTGGGGTGAGCTCGCGTTAGGAGTTTGAGGTGCGTCGATCTCGGCGGTCTCTCGAGGAGTGCGAGCTGACGAACTCTTTCCCGATTTCGCAGAGCGTGTTCGTGTAGTCGTAATGTTACAAGGTCGTGTTATTGTAAACTTCTAGACACCGCGAGAGCCCGGGAGTGCAGCCTTTGCCTCGCGTTCTACGACGCCTTCGAGAGGTAGTGTCCAGGCAGCCAGGCGGGAGCCTCCCCCTCCTCGCCCCGCAGGTCTGCAAGAAGCATGGATGCGATCGCTTCCGCACTGCGAGAGAGAGGATCAGCAAGGACGGACGAAAGTTGCGAAGAATCGAAAATCTCGCACCAAGCTGGCGCTCGACTCATGCCGTGTCCGCTGTACCCCGCGCTGCATCGAATCGTCAGCGAGCGTCGGAAATCACTGACTACGAAGACTCACGAGATGTACTGCCCCTTGAGCGCCTTTCCATCGACAAACACTCTTCCGACCTGCGCGCCAAACCAACCTCAGCTCCTTCCCAGCCTCGCTTCGAACGAGACTCACCAGCGGAACTCCCCCTTTCCTGTACCCCATGATCCCCGTCCACTCCATCTCGACCGTCCCTTCCTCCTCTCCAAACCACCTCGGGAACTGTTTCCCCAGGTACCCCCGCAATGCCACCCCAATCTTGGGATTAACTCTCCCATCATCCGTCTCCCCAAACTCGTACGGAGGACCTACGACCGCCCTTCCTCCGCCGAGAATGACTGGTCCACCGTTAGGTCGCTGGAAGAAGTACTCGAACCCCTCTGAGGCGCTGAAGGCGCTCGTCCAGCGAGGGTTCGAGGAGGGGGAGGGAGCGAGGGATAGGACTTGTCCGCGGGTTGGGACGATGCGGGTAGGTCCGGTGGAGAGGGAGGGGAGGATGGAGGAGGCGTAGCCGTTGGTGGCGTGGATGAGGTAGGTCCTGCGAGGGGTATTGGGTTAGTGAGCGAGGTGGGCGCGAGAGGGGGGGACGAACGTGGTCAGGGGACCACGGGAGGTTTCGAGAGTCCAGGAAGAGGAGGAAGGGGAGATGGAGGTGACGAGGGCGTTGGTATAGAGAGTCAGAGAGACAGGAGAGGACTCGTGGCTGACGGAGTCGAGGGCGCGCGAGAAGACCTTGGAGACGAACTTGAGGGGGTAGAGGTTGTTGCCGGGAACAATGAGGGCTGAGTAGGTTTTGGAACCGTATTGCTGTACACGCACGTAAGCTCGAGTGAATTGAGGTGGAGGGAAGAAACGAACAGCGAGAGCTTCGGCCGAGGACAGCCAGGTGTACGCTGAGAGATCGACGCCAGCAGCTGTGGCGGACTCGAGCTCCTCCTTTACCGCTGCTTCACTCTTGGCGTCCTCGAAGAGATGTAGCTGAAGCGCAGTCAGCTCAAGCAGTCTTCAAACCGGCCAGTGGAGAACTCACGCAGCCTCCTCGAACCAGATCCACGTCCTCCTCCCATCCTTCCGCTTCGCACGTCTCCAGAACCCAATTCGTAGCGCGGTCCTCGAGGTGCACTTCCTTCTTCGCGTCCTCCACGCTCGCCATCTCTGCGATAGACTTGAATTGGTACGAAGGTGAGGGGGTGAGATGACCTCCGTTGCGGCCTACACTGGAGATTAGCTTCTTCGGTCTTTGCAAAGGCCAAGAGGTGCGCACCTGTTGCTCCAGAGCAGAATTCCCGAGCCTCGAGCACGACGATTTCGACCTTCCCCGCACCGCCGCGCTCCAGCAGGCCCTCGACGATCCGAGCAGCAACGCAGCTTCCAGTGATTCCACTCCCAATTATGACTACGTCTGCCTTCTTGGGAAGGGCTCCAGCGCTGTTCGTTTGCTTGTGCGAGCTGTCGAAGTGCTTAGTCCAGAACGAGGGGAGGGGAGAGCTGTGAGGAGGAGAGCAGGGAGGCAGCTCTGGGAAACACGAGTCGACCGTCTCAAAGGAAGCAGCGTTCTCCATCGGCGCTGAGCTGGTGGAGTAAGCGTTGAGGAGAGAGAGAGGACGCGACGTCGAAGCGTCCCCTGGGTTCCTACGGCACCTCCGGGAGCTGCCCTCGAGGATTTCAGCTTTTCCTCAGCTCTTGGAGCGAAGCCAGAGCCACTTTGGAAGCATTTTAGACCTGTCAAGACTCGGCCTGAGAAGAATCCGTTCAGAGGAACCCCTCGAAACGCTCACAGCCTGGGGAAGAGTCAACACTCGCCGTCGTCCTCGACCCGGCTTCCCCTCCCCTCACCTTACGAAACAAGATCTTTATGATCACGCGGATATAAAGCTCGCAGAACCTCTCTCAACGTACGCCTAACCCTCTTCCTCTCCTGCGCCTCTTGGAACGCCCTCGCCGCCGCCGCACACCACCCCGCCTGTTCTCCTTTCTGTTGCTTGTTTCCTTTTCAGTACATCTATCGCCACCCCTTCGACCATGTTTGGCGAAGAGATAAGCGAGTCCCCCAGGCAGCCTTCTGTGCGTCTCCCCCGCTACCCCGCACAGCTGATAGAGCTGACCCCCAGCTTGCAGCCGTGGCGCGCCGCCACGACTCCCAACTCCAACTCTCCTTCACCCTTGTACCTCGCCACTCCCATCTCCGCGCCAGGCACGCCCGAAAGCCCGCCGGCGCACGATATCCGGCGACAGCAGAGCCTCCAGACGCTCCTCGCGGCGGGACTCGAGAACAGCTTTGAGAGCCTCTCTCTCGACGATGGAGGGTCTCAGATGGCGCAGATGCTGAGCCCAGAGGAGGACAAGGACGGACACGTGCGTCGCCTCGTTGCGTGGAGTGGCGGATGGAGCTGATGCCCTTGCACGTTCTCTAGATCGAGTACAAGCTCAAGCTGCTCAACTGCTCGCCTCTACGGCTCGCCAAACTCTCGACTCAGCTCAAATGGCGTTTAGTGAATGGGGGTGGGGAGGCGATCTACGAACTCGGCGTCATGGATCACGGCGCGGCGATTGGCATCTCGCGGGTGGAGATGGAAGAGTCGCTCGAGACCTTGGGGAGGATGCTGGGTGCACTAGGGGGTGGAGAGATTCATGTCGTGAGGGTGGTACAGCTCGGGTAAGCTCTGCTCTCCTTGCAGCTGGGGGCTCTCGGACGGGAGCTGACCCCTCTCTCTCCTCTCTTTCAGCGGCATCACGAACAGCGACAGCGACTCTGACGACCCCCAGTCCCCATCCGCCCTCTTCCCCTCCTTCACCGTCGACCCTCAGGAACTCCCATGCCACCCTTTCGCCCAGGAAGACATCTACGTCCTCCCCTCCAGCCCTACCGAGATCCACCTCTCCTCCTCCCCCGCCTCCCCTCCTCTCCGCCTGTACACCGCCGCTCCAGTCCCAATTACCATCAAGCAGCTTCACCCCGAACGAACACCCGAGGAGCGCGCGCTCCTGAAACGCACGAAGCGTGACGCACGACGAGCGAGGAGGGAGAGCGAGGGAGACCCCCTCCCGCCGCGCCAGTGGAGACCTGCTGCGCCTCCGCCGGCAAAGGAGGAACGGCCGCGGCTGGTCAAGGTGAAGAAGCTCAGTCGGTCGGCGCCGGTCAGGACGGGGGAGCAGATGTTCCGTCCGAGATTGAGGTGCGAGGGAGGGGAGGTTCGGTTCGTCGTCGAGGCGGTCGTGTTGAAAAGGAACAGGGTGCGCAGGGATGTGGAGGAGGAGACTGCTGTCGAGGAGGACGATGAGGAGGAGGAGGGATTGGGTTGGCGCTACCTCGACTTTGACTTTATGCGGAAGGGATGAGGAGGATGAGGAGAACGAGGAGTTTGGGAGTAGAAATGGAGCGGGCCTTCGGGTGCAGTGTATAGCTCGCATACTCAGGGTCTTCACGCAATCCCGAACGGCGTAAGAGGGGGAGGATTAACGACCTGAACCGTCCCAGCTCCAGCTCTGAGCTGCTCTTGAGTCGCGAAGTCGCGAAGTCCCTCGACCACAGCGCTCCTCTGCCTCCTCCATTCCTGCAACAATGCTTCGTGTAGGCTTGCGTGCAGCTACTGCAGCGCGCTCAAATCCTCTCCTCCGCACTCCAGCCGCCCTCTCGTTCCCCCGACACCTCTCCTCCTCCCCTTCGACCCTCGCCCGCCTTCCCTCCTTCACGACTCCCGAACTCCCTCCAGCGACCTACGACGACCCCCCCCCCCCCCACGCCCCCCCCCCCCCCCCACCCCCCCCCCGCAGGGCCCACCCCGCCCCTCCCCCCCACAGACCTCCCCGTAGAAGACTACGCCTCTCCCCTCCTGCACACGGCCTCCCTCTTCGGCTCCCTCTTCCGCTACGCCACTTTCGCGAGCGTCACCATCGTCCTCCTCGGTCTCGGAAGCCTCACCGGCGTCCATCTCTGGGTCGAGAAGGTCGAGCTTGCTGGCCCGAGGCGCGAGGAGGAGGAGCAGGATACGCAGAGGTGGAGTGAGGAGGTCGAGGGTTGGACGGGAGGGTATCGCGGAGGAGGGACCGACCCGCGATTGGGACCGTTCGCCAGGGCTGCTATTAGGGGAGCGTGGATCTCTCAGCACTGGGGCGGGGGCGTTGGGTCCCCCGTGGCGGCTTCGGTGGGCTCGCCGTTCGCGGCGGGAGGAGCGATGATTGGGAGCGTCGCCGACTCGGGATTGGGGAAGGAGGTTGGGGACGCGGGGTGGCAGATGGCTGAGAGCTACCTCGTCTACGCTCTGGGGAAGGCGGAGAAGAAGGGCATCTCTCTCGTCTTCCCTGACAGCGGACCTCGAGGCACGCACAACGTCGACAGGGCGGCGGTCGAGCTCGAGGAACGACTGGCGGGACTCAGGGAGCGGATTGGGGGGAGGTTCAAGTTGGAGCAAGCGAGGGAAGGGTGGGAGAGGGTTTACTACGCTCTTTCGGCGAGTGAGGAGCCGACGGGGTGGCAGAAGAGGGAGAGGATTCGCGCGACGAAGAAGCTGGGAGACTTGTCGGCGCGATTGGCGGGGATGTGGAAGGAGGGAAGTGAGGAGCGTGCGTTGGAGAAGGTCAAGGCCGAGGGATGGTTCCTCGGTGGACTTCTTCCGGCGTTGGCGGAGGTCGAGGGCGAACCCCTCGTTAGGGAGAAGGTCACCAAGGTCGCCTCGCCTGCATCCTCCTTCTTCGCCTTCTGGTCTCGTTCCCACCCCCCTTCCAAGTCCGACACCTCCACCCCCATTCCTTCGACTCTCCGCCCCGAGCTCGCCAAACTCGTCCACCTCCTCAACCACCACATCGCCTCCGCATCCCCCACTTCCCACCCCGACCCCGCCGCCTCGCGAGCGATCCTCAACTCGCTCATCAGCCTCGAGACCTTCCTCGCCCGTGACCGCAACCTCGTCGCAGCCGAAGTCGTCCAGCGCGCCTCGCTAGCATTCGCGCAGTCCCTCCACCTCTCCCCCCACTTCTCCTCCCAAAAGCGAATCTCGACCTGGCTCTATTCGCGCGACTCCCCCGCCCCAGTATCTTCCTCGACCCTCCCCTGGACCGACAGCACCTGGGTCGGTCCCTCCCTCTCCCAAATCTTCCTCATCACCCGCACCTCCCTCTTCTCGACCCACCTCGCCGAAGTCTCCCTCACCCTCGCCCACCCCGAACCCGCCGCCCTCACGCTCCTCCAAGGCGCGATCAACGACTGCGAGCGTGCCGTCGCCGCCCTCGAGACTTCGCCGTTCGTCAAGCCCTTGTCGGGACTTGGGAAGCTGTCGAGCTCAAAGGAGGCGAGGTTGCGGAGGGAGTTTGAGAAGGGTGCGAGGGGGGTTTGGAGGGATGCGAGGGTTACGGGATCGATGGCGGCGCGGTTGGTCGCGTTCGTGCATGAGCGAGGGTGCGGAGGGGGAGCGGGGATCAAGAGGTCCAAGAAGGAGGAGAGCGCGGTGAAGGAGTGGTGTGGAGGAGACGTGACGGCCGAGTCGTTCTTTGCGAAGGCGATGGAGTTCTCGGGAGGGGAGAAGGTTGATGGGGAGGTGAAGGCGGTGGACGAGCGGGGGTTCAGGGAGGCGGAGGTCGGCTTTGAGAGAACGAGGAAGCGTGTGCTCGAGGCAGAGAGCAAGGCGAAATGAATCACTTTATTCGCTTTGCTGTCGTTTTGGAACAGTCCGTCTGACTTCGAACACGAAAGCGAGGAGAGGGGAGGTAGAACGCGATCTCATATATCTCGCGCGCTGCTGGACCTCTCCCTCGGCCAACAACCCCAGCTGCGCGGCTGCGCCCCCCTCCTCTCCAGCGTCGACTCTACCCGTGGTAGACACTCTTGCCACGATTAGGTCCCGCACGACCTCCCTCTCCCACTCGGCGGACGCCAGCAATCCCTTCGCCGCCTCAGCTACTTCCCAGCGGATCCAGCTCAAGCTCAACGCGCTCGCCTCCTCCCATGACACGTCCCCGTTTGCTGGCCTGTCGACTTCCTCCTTCAGGTTGCGGCGCGTCCCCATCAGCCGAAAGCAGCTTGCTGGAGCTGCAGGGATCGGCTTGTTTGTGCTGGGATATTGGGCGGCGATGTCTGGCTTGTGAGTGGGCTTCGTAGGCACTTGTGAGGCTGTACGCTGCTTTGAGTGGCCCCCTGGAGATAGCTGACTCGCGCCACCCAGCCTGAGCAGCGCACCTCCACCTCTGCCCTGCGACGCGTTCGCCGCTCCAGGTCACCTCCTCGTCAACCTCAGCTCTCCCCTCCACTCGCAATGGCGCCCGTTCGACTTTGAGACCTGCCCTCCTCTCCCCGCCTACCTTCCAGCTCTGTGGCAGCTCGCCTACGGCCCTGATCACCCTCCTCCCATCGTCCCCCTCTACACCTACTCCGACGAATTCCGCTTCATCGGCGCCGGTTCGACCCCTGCCTCCCTCCCTGCCAACGCGACGACGGCGTACCTCGATCCAGTCGCCTTCCTTCGCCGCAAGAGACGAGCTGCGACGCCTCCAACGATTCTCATCCTGGGCGATTCCGTGGATCGCAATGGACTTGTTCATTTCTGCCGTGCGTGCTCGCTAGCTCACGAGGAAATGGAAAGCTGATGTCCTCGCTGCGCAGAGCTGTTCAAGCAGAACGTCTCCAACTCGCATTATCACGACATCACGCTCCACCCTCCAGATCCTCTCCCGTTCGACTTGAGCAAAGAGCATGGACCACCCTTTGATGGCTGGGATCAGAGGGGACTTCCCCATCTCTGCGAGATCCCGTCGTATTCGGAAAAGGGCAAGGCGGAGGTCGCGGTCAGGCTCGTGAATGGCTTCGCATACGGGATGGATGCGCTCGACGTGGGTGCCTTTTCCTGGGGACTCGCCGTGATGGGGACTAACGAAGCCTTCCTCGACAGGAATTCAACAGCGTCGGGCACAGCGATTGGCACGCACCAGGGAGGATCGAAGATCGGATCGACGAACTCGTCGTGCCGATGCTGGAGCAGATGGGAGGTACGGGGAGCGTCGACGTGGTGCAGCTTCACTCGGGCATGTGGGATATCGTACGTTACGTTTTCGCTCGTCGGGGAAAGAGACTGACGACTGGCGCAGGCGTTGTTTGGGACGCAGGACGACAAGACTCATTGGAGTTTGACGGTGCCTCTCACGCCGGAGCAGATGGCTTGGTGGCAGGATCGAATGCGGGAAACCATCTTTCATGTTCGAGAGACGTTTCCAAAGGCGAGGATCGGTGAGTTTGGTTTCGGAGCGTTGGGAACAGCCGCTGACGGCCCTTCGCAGTGTATCGCAAGCTTCACCGCACCGACGATGATGTCGCTGGGACGCAGTACATCACCAACTGTGAGTCCTTACCTACGAAAAGCCGAAGCGAAGCTGATTCCGTTCTTCGCAGTGCGGGTTCATCAGCTTCGGCATCTGCAAGACGACGTTGCTCGTTCGGAGGGACTGCCAATCTTTGGTGAGTTCGTCCTCTTCTCTCTCGCCGCTTCCTAGCTGACCCCCCTACGCTAGACTTTGGGCATGTTTTCGAGGGCTACCAGCTCTTTCAGGAGAAGGTCCATCCGCTCCTCCTCCCTGGAGGAGTTCTCTACGCACAAAATCTGTTGCACCAACTTTCGATCGCGCTTGCACGGCGGTAGCTTCTTTAGCGGGTTGTACTTGGTTGTGTAACAGAGCATCATCGTTTGATTGACGAGGAGAGCTGCTCGAGGAAGTCCGAGATGAGATTAATTTGCCTCCTCGCTCTCTCGACTGCGCCCTTCTCCCTCCCGCCCCCTCGTCGCCCAGCTCTTCCTGTTTGCTTCTCCTCTACTTTTCCGGGCACGCGCTGCCCTACGCTATGCGTTGAGCCTGCAAGGTGAGTTGCTCGTACTCCAACTGGACGGCGTTTAGAGGTCCCCGACCCCGCAAGGCACAGTTCGCTGACGCCCTGGTCTCTTTGCCAGGACGCTCAGAGTTGAACCCCCGCCTATTTATTCGCACCTCCTCGACTCGACGTAGCGGCGATGGCGCACAGGAACGGTGGACCGGCGAGCTCTTCAACGAATGGGCGGAGAGCGAAGAGAGGCTCGAGTGGGTCGGACGACTCGGGGCCAGAGGTCGAGTTCGTGAGTGCCTTCTGCCAGTGATGGGATCGTGTTGCACCAGGGAGCTGACCTGGTCTGGCGAGCAGGGTGCTTTCCTCCGTGGCGCCTCTCGTCCCGGCGTCTCGAACGCCTCCTCCTCCTCCTACCTCCCTCCGAACAGCGAGTCTCGTCAGGGTGGGCAGAATGGAAGGCCAGCACCAGGCTCTAGGCGGAACGGCACTCCTCGTTTGGGAGGATTAGGGCTGGGAGGAGTCGGACTCTCCTCTCCTCCCGGCTCTCCTGCTCGTTCCAAGGCACCCCCTCCAAGCCGCCCCAATTACCCCTTCCCCCCACCACCACAACCTTCTACCTCGTCAGCCAACGGCAACCGCACGTCCTCCACTCGAGATTCCTCCTCAGAGCTCGTTCGCCCAGAACACTTTGACCCCTCCTCCACCTCCCCGCCGACGTTCCCTTCCCGCGTTCCCCCAAACCCCTTCCCCGACGTCAACTCCATCAACCAGCGACCGTTTCTCTCGCCAGAAATGGCCAAGCCCACCCTTCGCGCGGGAGCGTTCGCCCTCGATCGTCCAGTCCCCGACGGTCGCTCGACCACGACCACGACCACAGTCGAGCCTCCCTCCTCTCCCACCTCTCCCAACTCTTCCACCTTCGACAGCTCGGCCGAAAACTCGGAAGCGATCCCCGTTCGTCAGCGCGTCGACAGCACCTCGTCGTTGCAGGCAACAGTAGCGAATGGGGAGCTATTTGGAGGGTTGCAGGCCACGCTGGAAGGGGAGGAGGGAGGACAGGAAGAAGAGGAGAAGGAGGAGTTATTGGTGGAGGGGGGTAAAGACCGACATCGAGACGAGGACGAGGATGAGGACGACGACCTCGAGACGACGTGCGCACCGCAATCTGTCGAGGTCGACGATGATCTCGCCTCGGCTCCGTCTCCCACTCTCTCTCCCCCTTCGCCAGAAGCACCTTTACCTCCTTCGCTTACTTCTTTCGCCCCTCCTCCTCTCCCTTCCACTCCTCCACGTCCCGTCTCTTCCGCACTCCCTTCGACCCCGGAAGCCGCACCTCTCCTCGTCGAAACCGCCTCCCAAACTCCCATTCACATCCGCGGCACCTCTCTCATCGACACCTCACCACAAGAAGACGTCCCAGTCCTTCAGGCTGCCGATCAAACCTCGACAGGATCCAGCGCCACCGGAACGACCAACTCCTCTGGACCCGCCACCCCTCCCGTCCTCCTCGACTCCGCACCCATCGTTCAGCTCGCCGAGGTACCTCATCTGATCGCCCGCACCGATCCAGCCTTCTCGACCTTCCCTCTCGTCGCCAAAATCCGCACCGTCGATCGCAGACGGGGAAGCGTGGACTCGAGCGTCGAGGCGGACGACTCGGAGGGAGCCTCCTTCTACAACGAGCCTACGCGGCCTCTCGACCTGGCCAATCGTTTGCCGTCGAGGACTCGTGGACCTCCTCCCCCTCGGCCAAAGCGACTGAGGGCGCCCGTCGTGGGTGGACAAGCGATGGCGGTGCAGGCGATCGCAGGCGCTGGTGGAGGAGGAGCGGAGTATCAAAGGGAGCTGCTGGTTACGAGCGAGGAGACGGTAGATTCTGGGGAGGGCGAGGTGGCGAACGAGGGTCGTTCGAACGGCGGGGGCTCGATGCGGGGAGCGTCGTCTTCGTCTGGCCGCAGGCTTGAAGCGACCCGTGGTTCCTTCTACACGTCGTCTTCGGCAACTTCCGTCGCCCTCTCGCCACCAAGTTACCCGCCGAGCGGTCCACCAGCCACTCCTCCCTTCGCCGCACCCCTTCCCCCACGCACCACATCACCAATCGTCACCCGCCTCGCACCTCCCATCGAATCGACCGCCGAACTCCTCGATCATTTTTCTTCCGCCACGCCAACCCTCGATCCCTCTCCGACCATGTCGTCGACTTCCACGATGTCGTCCTCGTCCGGCTTCTCAGAAGCCAGTCGGGAGTCTTTCTTCTTCCACCCACCTCCTCCTCGCACGTCGATCGACCAAGGACTTCCAGCAGCAGTGGTACCCCCAGCGACAGTCGCGTCACCTCTCCCACCCCCTCCAGCAGCACCAGTCCCGGCGCCGACAGAGCCGACTCCCCTCGTCGAGAAGCGAGGATCCTACCACGGCTTAGGACTCCGTCTTCCATCGTCTATCACCCCCTCCTCTCCTTATGTCACCCCCACCCCACTCCCTTCGTCTCCACCGCCGCCTCCTTCGATGGCTCTCCCACAACCGACTCGCGAAGCTCAAAACATTCCCGATCCTCTCCCCACCCTCGCTCCTCTCCCCATCTCCGATCCTCTATCTTTCGCCTCCCGCCCCTCCACTGCGACTCCCGTCGCTGCTCCCAGGCCTGACGAAAAAGCCGCCGCCACCGTCGACACTGCGGCTCCGAAACGAGTCCTCGCAGTCCTCCCTCCCGCACTCGCCGACACCGTCGCTATCGGCGCCGTCGTTTCTGGCAGCATCGCAGTCGGCTACACGGCCTGGCGAGGACTGTCGGCGGCTGCGAGCGCTGGGTCGTCCTGGGGATGGAACCGCTTCTCCGTGGCGGCCCCTCGATCGGCTTCGGAGCAGGACGAGGTCGTTGGTCCCTCCGAGGTCGTCTTCCCGGGCATGTTCCGTCCCATCACGCCGATTGGCGACGACGGAGATTCGCTCTCGGGGAGTGATACGGAAGAAGGGGATACGTTCTATCACGATGCGGAGGACTCGGACGACGAAGCGGAGGAGGAAAGGGACGAGGATGGGACAGAGTCGTCGGTGATCTCGACCGAGTGGGGAGACATCCACTTTCCGGCGCCTGAAGGTGCGTTTTCCCCCTCTCTTCCTCGTTGCCTTGCGTGCTTACTCTTTTTGTCGACGCAGGGTTCCTCGAGGCGTTCAAGGAGGCGATGGCGGAGCTGGGACCCGAGGATCTGGCGGCGAACGAGAGGACTGAGTTGGACGCACAGGAAGCAGCCTGTACGTTCCTCTTTCCTCGCCCCCTTGTCGGGTTGAGCTAATGCCCTCGTGCTTTCAGATCTTTCGGCCTCTCGCGCGCATCAAGAAGTCGTCTCGTCCCCAACGCCTTCTCCCTCCCGCCCTCTCCCAGCCTCCGATCTCAGCGGCCTACGAGGGTTCGAAAGTCGCAAGGACAACCGCCTTTCGACGATGTCCATGGATTCGTCGCGGACTCTCCAAACGCACGACGCATTCGACGACGATGGCGGCACGGGGACGTTGACGCCTCGCTTTTCGACGTTTACGACCCCCTCCGGCGCTTCGTCGTCAAGCATTACGAGCTCGTCGAAGAGCGTGGCGAAGCTGCGACGACCCATCTCTCTCGCCCCCTCGGCCACCTCGACGCCGCCCAAGAAGAAGAAAAGCGGCTTCTTCAGCTTCGGCTCCAAGAAGCGCTCGGAACGGGAGTCCTCTGTCGAATCGTCCTCGTCGCAGTCGATCGCGTCAACGGTTCCGAGCTCCTTCGCCAGGCTGGCTGCCGTCGTCTCCGCCGACTCTTCCACGTCGAGCTCGCGGTCAAAGGAGCGCCCCAAGTCGATGATCTTCGGCGACAGGTTCACCCCAGCACCGCCCTCAGTCGAGTCGGAGATCGGCGACGCGACGTACGTCAGCTACGCCAGCGGACGAACGGCGGCACGTCGAGGGTCCAGCACGTCGAGTGGGAGCAGCGCGACTCCCGACGTCTCGCTGCCAGCAGGCTCCTCGAACCCACCGACGCGGAGCGCAAGTGCACCCACTCGTCGCTCGAGTCTTCGCCAGCAGTCTCGCTTCGATCCGAATCGGCGGAGGACGGTCAGCACGTCGCTCAACGATGAGAGCGCGAAGACGCTCTATACGGTACGGTTCGGGAACGCCACTCGAGGACTGGGGTTGAAGAGTGTTGCGGAGGACGAGGCGGTCAAGGGTGGGGGAGACACACACGCGATGAAGTGGATTGGAGTGGGAAGGGGCAGGTGCGTCGTGCGATCCCTGCTCCCTCGAAACGAGACTGACGCCTTCCTTCTTTGCAGGTACGGCAACCTTACGCTGCAGACGGACGAGGCCAGCGACGAACTGTACGCCGATCAAGCAGCGCAGATCAAGAAGAAATGGCGCGCGTTCGGAACGTCGCAAGAACGCGATTGGGCCAACGTGAAGATCGACTAAGGCGCCTGAGTGGGTGTGTTGAGGAGGAGGCGGATGAGAAGGGCTCTGAGGGCGTTCTTGCAGTGTTTATTGGGGGTGTTGTTCGTGTAGAAATCGACCATTTTCCTTACGCGCGCTTCGCAAGGTGGGCTCTCTAGATTCCGCGGTCTCCGGCGTCCTCTCTCTCTCTCCCTCAACCACCCTGCTCTCCTCGCATGAAATCTACCGACCCTTTCGTACAGCAAATCCAGCTACACGTCCGTCGTCCCGCTTGCTCACTCCCTCCGCTCCTCTGACGCCCCTCCAGCTCCCATTCAAGTTTGCCGACC
The DNA here is from genome assembly GCA_025758715.1 of Glaciozyma martinii. Lineage (NCBI taxonomy): Eukaryota > Fungi > Basidiomycota > Microbotryomycetes > Kriegeriales > Camptobasidiaceae > Glaciozyma > Glaciozyma martinii. The sequence continues at coordinate 35,210 of JANGFH010000143.1, read as the reverse complement.
CCGAATCCAAGGCGCTCGCCATGCAGGCAATCATGCACTCCAGCGCCTCGCATGAGACCAACAACGTAGCTCTCGCTCGTGTCGGAGAGTTTGTGAGCGCACGCTGGCGGGAGGAGAGGGGAGCGACCCGCTGATCGTGACCTTGCAGGCTGCGAAAGCTGCAGCGTTGGAGCACTTGTTCTTGAGCTCGAAGCGTGCAACAGGAGGTTCGTGGTCTTCCTGCCTTGCACCGGAGCCTTCTGACGTTCGTATCGCCGCAGCGGAGTACAACAACGTCCTCAGCAACAAGTTCAGCACCGACAGCCTCTCCAGTGTCGGTCGACGTCTCGAGCTTGACAAGATCCTCATCTGCGGAGGCGGAACGACCCACGTGAGCGACAACATGGTCGCCCAGTCTCTCAATGCGCTGTTCGCTGCGGTCAAGCTTTCGGTGCGTCTTTCCTTGCGTCGTTCTTCGGGCGGAAGCTGATCAATTCTCGATCGAAAGGGAGGACAGCCTGCTTTGGAGAAAGTTCTGCTGTCGCTCGAGATCATCTAGAGCGGGGAGCAGTGTTCTGGAGTCCGGAGGGAAGGAGAGGAGCGAGCAGAGCTGAAACATGGACGCGGATCACGGGAACGACGAATTGATGTCAAGCAAGCGTGTTAAACAGGCGCCCCTGTAGGTCGCAGAGCTGTCCCTATCCCCAGCTCGAGCGTGTCTTGCCGTTGAGGTCGCTGCGGAGAGATGCGTCAGTTCAACCACGCCTCGACGACGAGAAGGGAGAGAAGGGAACGCACTGCGAGTACATGCACCTGTCGACCACGAAACGAGTCAGCTTCCAGCCGAAAGAAAGAGCTCGCGAGAAGCCTACTTGGTGCCATGCTCGATCTGCGAGCGGCATTTGCCGTTCTTGCGGAGCTCCTGCGGCAGCCGAGTCAGTCCTTTGCTCGAGGATGCGAGAAGCGAGTAACGAACCTTGCACGGCGTCTTGCCAACGTCCTGCCTGAGGCGGTGGACCTGAGCCTCCGAGAGATCGTCTACGAGAGCGCGTCAGTGAGGCGAGAAGTGCGAAAACTGCGATGGAAGACGCACAACTGTGAGAACGCTCGCAGATGCGCTGGGTGCACTTCGTCGGGCTCAAGTAGTGGAACACACAAATCTGAGGAGCGATCCACGTGAGCGAGATCCGTCAAGCTCGGGTGTCGGGAGAACACAACGCACTTGGGGAACTGCGACGACACCAAGGAATCGTCAGTCACAAGACCCTTCTCCTGCCATCTCAGGACCTACCCTGGTTCAAAAAGCCCTGCATCTTTTCGTCAGCTCCACTCGGTACCCGGGAAGAGACAAGGACGCACTCGGTTCGGATCGACCTTGAGGATCGCCTTCTTGCTCTTCGGAGCCGAAACCGACTTCCAGTTCCCGTCCTTGGAAGGCTCACGCCATGCTCCCTTTCCCGAGATCGCAGGAGAGGTTCCAATGACAGGCGAGCCGTACTCGCTGGTCGAGTAGGACCCATACTCGCCGTCGTCCCCGTTCTCGCCTCCCTCGTCGTCCCCGCCCAAGTTCCACCCCCAGTCGCCTCCGAGACCACTGTTGGGAGAGAAGAAGCGGGAGAAGGCAGTGACACGCCAGCCGAAGCGGGCCAACTCGGCGCGGTCGCTCTCGCTCTCGCGGTAGTTGACAGCGACGATCTTGGGCGTAGTGCGCCGAGCGAGCACGCTCTCCTCGTTGGAGCCGAGCGCGGGGAGGTGGGCGATAATGGAGGTAGCTGATGAGCCAGTGGAAATCAGCGAGGTTACGAAGCGAGAAAAAGCAACGGTTCGCACGATGAAGTCCGCACAGGTAGAGCCTCTTGAGCCTGCCGAGCGGACCAAGCAGCCCAATCAAGGAAGCGACCTTGGACTCGACCGGGGTGGTGCCTGTTGCCAAACATCAGCAAATGCCACGACTTCGAGACTGAAGAGAGAACGCACCAACGTCGATCATTGAGCAAAGGGGGGAGGCGTTGAAGGCGAGGGCGAAGGCCTCCCACGTAGCTCCACTGGGGTTGCGTCGTTAGTTGGAAAGGCGTCTCGGTCCCGAGAGCGAACGACAGACCTCGAGATGACTTGCGCCTTGAGAAGGGAACTGACGAGAGCAGCCTTGGAACAGAAGACGAACGTGAGAACCTCAATGGTCTCGCTGGATCCCTTCTCAAAGTCGAGCTCGACGTCGAAAGCTGCGAGGCGAGAAAAGTCAAACATCCGGTCGTCGTTCGGAGGAAGAGTGAACGACGCACCCCTCAGATCCTTCTCGACTTCCCACCTGCACACGCGACTCGTCAGCTTCTCTCCTCCACCTCCTCCGCACCTTCGCTCGTACCTGACCTGGTTCGCGGCCTGCTGTCCTCCACTCTTTCCCTGGCTGATGAGACCGTTCGAGAACGGCGCAGAGCCTCCGTCGACGAGAACCAGAATGAAGGCAGGAGACTCGGAGGAAGACTTGGTGCCGTTCGAGCGGCCGTAGGGAGCGGGGGGCTGGATGGAGCTCGCGAGGGTGCTCTGCGTGAGCTGAGGGCGAACCAACTCGCGGCGGGTCCTTTCGAGCTCTTGAGCGTGCTTCTGCGAGGGGCGACGCGTCAGCTTCCACTCCTCCGCACGCCCTCTCAGCTCTCAGCGTGAGGTTCCCCTCCACCGCACTCCCCCGCCGGAAAAAGAAGACGCGACGGTGGAAGAGACTGTGCTCGCCCGCTCACTCACCTCCTTGATACCCTCCAACTCCCCCTCCAGATGCATCGTATACTCCCTGCGAGAATTTAGCTTAGCCTAGCTTTTCTGGCGGCGTGAGGAAGCGCACTTGAGTGATTCGAGCTGAGCCTGAGCGACGCCCACATCCGAATCACTCGCGGCGACGCTGGCGGACGCTAGAGCCCTCGTAATCGTCTCCTTCTCTTGCAGGAGGCCTGCTACGAATTCGTCTTGCTGGGCAGAAATGGTGCTCCACTGCGTTGAAGGCGTCAGCTCTTTCTCCCTCTCCGCCTACTCCCACGTACCTGAGCGGCATCCTCTTCAATTGAACTCATGAGCGTAGAAGCCGAGCTTGTCGAGCGGGGGGGGGGGGGGGGTGGGGCGGAGGCGGAGGAAGAGCGCCGACGACCTTCCCACTCCGCTCTTAGAGCTTGGGCGCGGGCCCAAACTCGATTCGCGGCCGGTCTTGCTTCTCCTCCAGATTCAAAGTCGAATCTTGATAGCTTTCTATCAAGCGGACGCCAGCACAAGCTCGACAAGGATCAAAACATCCTACGTAAATCCACCTGAAAAAAACAACAACGCGCGATCCGCCATGTCAACAAACCCTACTTCTCCTTCCCCTTCTTCCCCAGATCCTCCGCCTTGTCGTAATCACCCCAGTATCCAAACCCCTCCCCAGCATACTGCTCATCCTCGTCCCCCCTTCCTCCGTGCTCCCCACCCTAACCGTCCTGCTCGCTAGCGAAGGAAGCTCCCTCCCCCGCAGCCTTTCCAGGCGAGAGAGGGTGCGAGTCCCGCTTCGTCATCCACAGTCCTCGGCGGTCTTGAGCAGTTGACAAAGTCGTAGATCCGTGTGGCTGAGAGGGCGGAGGATAGGGATTGGGGAGGGGCGAAGTCGCGAGGGAGCGAGGAAGGGGGGTCGAGTGAAGGGTTGCTGGTTTGGGCGTCGAAGGATGGGATCAGAGGTTTGGCTTTGAAGGTCTGCTCGTAGGAGAGAGAGGGGTCGAAGGTTTCGAGGGAGAGGAGCAGGGATTTGCCGCCGAGGGGAGGGGAGTGTCGATGTGGCATGCGACGTCCGGTGCTTCCGTCGTCGAAGGTGATTGAGCCTGAGTGGGGGTACCACGCGTCTCCGGAGCATGAGGACCTGTATCCTGCGCGACCGAGGAGCCCTTCGTCCTGTCCTCCGCCCCGACGACGACCTTCGCAGGCGAGCGAGCCGCACGTTGCGATGCTCGATCGCTTCCCGCTGGCGACGGGCGAGCTTGCGGAGGGGGCGATTTAAGGAGGAGCGGCGAGCGAGAGTTGAGTTTGGCGGGCTGCTCCGGGCTGCTCTGGGGTGATTGGCAAAGGGGGGATAGGAGAGGGGTTCGCACGACGACGGGGAGAGGGGACGCCTCCCACCGCTGCTCTCCCAGCTCCTCGTCGTCTTGCAGCTCCCTCGAGTCGCTCCTCGCAGGATGCGAAAAGCAGCATTCCTCCCCGAGCGGGCAACTCGTCCCGCTGCCCACGCGGGGACAAGGCGTCTGAGCAATGTCGTCCGCGATCTCGGCGAGGATCTCCGGTGGGATCGAGTAGGCGTGACTGAAGGGGCAATCCTCGAGAGGACATCGATTTCTGGCGAGGTATTGAGCGAGGCAGATGGGAGGGTCTTGAGCGTGGAGTGGCTGGAGAATAAGAAGGGTCAGCAAGCGAGGAGGAACAGGGAGAACCGAACGCACCTGGGAGAAATCGAGGGACTGGAATCCGTAGTAGCTTGCGCCGCGTCGGAATGGGACCTTGCGAAGGACGCCATCGAGATTCAGCGTCTGTGGCGACGTCCGGCGTACCTCCCACGACAGCCAGGTGTCTGCGAAGGGCTCGACGAAAAGGATCTTGGCGGGAATCGTAGGGTGGCGCTTTCCTTTCTCGACCTTTCCTCGCGGGGTTGGAGCGACCATTTCTGCGAAGGCGTGGTCGAGGCAGGAGCGACTGAGGACGAGCCAACGGCATTGCGGAAGGCGCGCGAGACACGTTGAAAGGGCTGTGTGGGAGACGTTAGTGAGAAGGAACGAAAGGGGAAGCGAAGAGACTTGCCTCGCTGGCGCTGTAGGGAGACCTCGGGAGACGAGCTGGTCTCGACGATGAAATAGAGAGGCTGCAGGATCGAAATCGCTCAGCGGCTGGCTCTCGACGGAGAAAGCGGTATCTCACATGCGATAGATTGAATGAGACGATCTGCGGCAGAAGCAATCAGTACGCTTCAAAGAGAATCAGGAGAGGACGCACGAACGCCTCCAATTCCTCCGCGCTCTCGACGACGCCTTCCAGGACGAGGTCATCCAGAAGCTCCTGCTTGTTAGTCCTGCGTGGAATGTTGAGCTTCAGCTAGAACGACTGCAGAGCGGAACCACTCACAGGAAGATGAACACGAGAAGCAAGCTCTGCTCCAGTCCAGGCTCCAGTGTCGCTCGGATGCGGTTCCTCAGCTCTCGAGCTGCAATACGGCCATCGCCTTGATGGAAGAGTGCAGGTGTGAACATATCGTGCTCAAAGTCCAAGACGGCAGCAGCGAAGGGATGAAGGGATGGCCATCCTGGAGCAAAGAAGAGTCAGTTCTTGCGGCACGCGGAGAGTGCGAAAGGAAGACGCACTCTCTCTGCCAGGAGCTCATTGATCTGCTTTCTGAGCACCAGTAGCTCAATGGCGTCGTCCCTACGTCTACTCCTCCACATCTTCAGGTCCGTGTTGAGCTCTTCGACCTTCTCCTTGAGCGCCTTCGCTGCCGTCAGCTTCCACTCCTGCCCTGCTCCACCTGCTCACCTTGTTCTCCCCGAGTAGCTTCTCCAGCAACTTCTGAGACTGCTTCGAGTGTCCCTCAGCCAGCGCTTTCCACTCCTTCCACACGTCCACAGGGTCCTGGTCCTCATTCTCCTCCGAGGGCGGCTTGGCCAAGTCGAGCACGAAACTCAGAGGCAAGGAGGCCATCTTTGAAGCGAGAGAAAGTCGCAGAGAATCAGGAAAGCAAGCAGGATCCGTGGTCTCCGTGGAGGCAAGCTGCGATTTCGACCTCAAGTTCAGCGCTTCGTTCCTGCGGGTTTCTCTCCCGTCCTTCAATTCGACAATGCAGTTTGATCAGCTCTCCTCCGAGGGAGGCTCGGCTCCAGCTTCCCCCTCGACCCGCCTGGAGAAGTGGAGGAACCTCTCCCAAGACCTTGATGCCTTTGTCTCGGGCTTGCTCGCCGACCGTTCCTCGAGTCTGACGGACAGCAAGAAGAAGGGAGGGGATGGGAGGACATTTATCGTTGTAATTGTTCAGGGCGTCGTGGGGGTGCGTACTGGGAATCGAGCGGTGGGCAGAGGGAAGCTGACCGAGAGGCTGCATTGACAGCAATTCGACTCTGTGTTCTCCAATGCAGGGGAGACTGGCGGAGCAAAGGCGGCAAGTGCGCTACGTACGAATATCGACAGCAACCTGGACGACATTGTGCTGGAGGAGCACGCCAATGCAATCTACATCATCGCGTGAGTGCGGACTCCGGATCGAGGTCGGAAGTTGAGCTGACGCTGGCTTTCGTGCAGGAACAAGAGCGTTCTTTCCGAGCAGAAGATTGCACACGTCTCAGACTTCCTCTCTGGATTCAACGAGGCCGAACCGCTCGCTTCCTGCCTCTTTCTCGAATCCGCGCAAGCCGCGTCGAACAAAGCGAAAGGTGCGTGGCTCTCTTCCCTCTTCGCACCTGTACTGAAAGATCGCTCGACGTTAGCTCTCATCGACCTTCACGGTTCAAACCCTCGCTGCCTCGCCATCGTCCTCGACACGACCTCGCGAATGCTCACCAAAGAGCTCGCTGCCGCCGTGCTTGACAAAGTCTACTACTTCGACGTTTCGGAGCTCCCGCATCCCACGAGATTCAAAACCACTCCAGCTCCTCTTTCGCGCCTCCTTCGCTCCAAGGCGCCGCAGAAAGTCGAAGGCAGCCGCACGATCAACCCCGACCTCGTGCGCCATTTCTTCCTCCTGCTCAATCGAAGCCGACCCCGTCCTTCGCGATGCAGCTTATCTACAAGCAGGAGCCTCGAATCTGCGACAACAAGCTGTTCCTCCCCACCGGATGCCCGCACGGAGAGCAGTGCCACTTTGCTCACGATTGTGCGTCTCCTGTTCCTCCTTCCTCGAAGCGAAGCTAACGATGTCGAAACAGATGCGTTGACGGGTCCTCAGCTGGCCGATCTCAAGGTAGCGGTCCAGCGACTTCCCTGCGAGAGCGCGAAGGTGCGTTTCTTTCCAGCGACTCCGCTCCTCCTCGCTGAACCGAGAATCGCAGGAAAGTGCCGACGGAGTCTGCCCGTTCGGACCCACCTGTCTCTACGGTGCGTCTAGCTCCAGAGCTGCGAGAGACCGAGCTGATGGAGATTGCAGGCCATGTCTGCCCCTTCGGCGAGCGCTGCACTTTTGGGACGAATTGTCGCTTCGGACCTCAGGCCCATCCTGCCAACCTCGCGCGTGGACTCAAGTCTGCCACCAAGTCGGAGAGCTGGAGGAAGAAGAAGTGAAGCGGGTTGGAGAGAATTGAGGAATCGGGAGCAGACTTGGAGCTTGGGTTCGAAGGAAGGAACGCGTTGTTCGTTCACGAGGTTGAGCCAGCGAGAGAGAGCCAGAACGACTGGTGAACGCTCTATTGCCCAATACTTAATCGGTCCCCACGACCGCTCTCACTTCGCGCATCGTCTGCTGCGCCACCTCCCTCGCCCTCCTCGCTCCATCCAGCTCCCTCTCCTTCAAATACCCATCCTCCTTCCTAATCCGCCCGTACTCCTCCCGAAAGCTCCTCAATGCCCCCTCGACGACTCCCGCACAACTCTCCTTCAAGTCCCGGATCCCGCGCTCGCCAGCGAATCGCGCTGCGATGGTCTCGACGCCCTCCCCCGAGTAGCCCGAGTAGATCTCGAGAAGTCCGGCGACTCCAGGACGCTTGACGGGGTCCCAGGTGACCCCTGGAATCGAGTCGGTGAGGGCCGTCTTGATCTTGTTGTGGATCTCTTCGGGAGTGTCGGTGAGGAGAATTTTGGAAGAGGCGTGAGGGGCGGATTTCGACATCTTTTGGGTTGGGGAGCGGAGGGATTGGATTCGGGGGTGGGTGGCTGTGGAATGGATCAGCAGAAGTTGGGAGAGAGGGAGAGAGGACGCACTGAGCATGACTTCGGGGATGCGGAAGACGCCCTTGCCCTTGCCTTTGCCGCCCTTCTTTGTGCCAGGGTAGCTGCGGTTGAAGGATTGAGCGAGGTCGCGCGCGAGCTCTAGATGTTGAGACTGGTCGTGTCCAACAGGAACATGCGTGGATCTGAAGCAGGAACGAGGAGGTCAGAGAGAGCCGGATCGAAGGAGAATGCAGAGAGCGCACTTGTAGAGCAGCACGTCGGCGGCTTGGAGAACAGGGTACGCGAGCAGTCCAAGCTGGAGGAGCGAGTCGTCCACCTCGTCCTCCGAGTTTGCGTTTCGAAGGTTCGCCAGCTTCGACTGGAGAAGACCAACAAGGCATCAGCTCCCGCCCTCCCCTGACAGTCCAGCGCAAGCTCACCTTCCAGCTCGTCATCCGCATCAACCGATTCACAGGCGTGACGCAGTTTAGGTACCAGGCCAGCTCAGCGTGCTCTGGCACCTGATCCTGGTGGAAGATCACAGCTCCTCCCGCCTTGTCGTCGAGTCCCAGCGCGAGCAGCACAGCGAACATGTCCCTCCGCTCTTCCCTCAGCCGCACCGGATCCTGCAGCAAAGTCAGGCCCTGCTGCAACGCGTGAACATGGTCGAGAGCTTGCCTGCGGGACAGTGAGAGCGTGGAGCCCGACGACCGAGAAGAAGAGCGCATCGCGGGATTCGGCGGGCTGGAGCGCGACCTCACGAACGAGGGTTTGCCACTGAGACAGGGCGCCGAGGTGGTTGCCAATCTGTCCAAGAAACGGTTCAGCGAGCTGCTGGGACGGCGGGAGCGTGTGGAGTCGCGTACGTGAGGGACTCCAGTGGGCTGAATGCCGGAGAAGATGACGCGAGGTTTACGCGCGACTTGGGCTGCTGTCGAGTAGGAAGAGCTCAGGCGGCGTAGGCTGGTGCTTGCAGACGACATCCTTGGCTTCGCTGAGTCGGGGAGGAGGGAGGAGGAAGGAGGAGGAGACGCGGAGTTCCTTTCGCTCCTGCCACTTCCCAAGCTCACCGCAACACTCCTCCTCTCGCCAGAGTACAGCAGTACCCTCTCCCCGGCCATCACCAGCCTCGGCGGAACTTGAACGAGCAAGCTCAGCGGAGAACTCGCCGAGAAGCAGCTCCTCCCACTCGACCTCCTCGACTCGCACCTCAATCCAACCAGCGGCAGCCGACTAGCAGCAGGACAACATGGCGTTTTGGAGACCTGGGACCGTTGCGCCTGGATCTTCTATCGACCGAGACGCCGAGGCGAGCAGCATCGGAGGAGCGGGCAGCGTTGGTGCAGTTACGGGGCGAGTACAGGGGAACGTTGCGGTGTCGGATCGCAGGTCACGGCTACCGATTGCGAAGCAGCGTGAGCTATATCGCAGTGTGGTCTAGGGGTGGAGCTGATCCGTGGAGGCGTCTCCAGGTGATGCCTTGCTCTACTTGCTCGAACAACATCCGGTCGTCATCTTGCAGAGCCCTACCGGTACGGGCAAGTCTACGCAGCTCCCTCAGTTTCTCCTTGAAGCTGGGTGGGCTTCGGATGGGAGGACGATTGGGATCACACAGCCGCGAAGGTGAGCGGAGTCACGGAGAGCAGCGAGCAGGCAGGAGGGAGCTGACTGGGGTTGCGGTGCGCAGGGTTGCTGCTATCTCGGTTGCTCAGCGTGTCGCAGAAGAGGTTGGGTGTATCTTGGGAGAGGAGGTGCGTGTTTGGGGAGGTCCGGAGAGGCTGCGAAGCTGATCGCGTCTTGTCTCGCCAGGTGGGCTACCACATCCGATTCGAGGTCAGTCCTTCCCTGCGAAATCGAAGAAGAAACGTTAGCTAACTGTGCGCGAATCGCAGTCCCTCTCAACACCAGAAACCAAGATCCTCTATCTCACCGATGGAATGCTCTTTCGCGAGATCTTGGTGGACCCTCTCCTTTCTCGGTTCGTCCTTGCGCCCCCTTCGCAGAGTACTGGCTCACACTCACCCAGGTACTCGGTCATCATGGTCGACGAAGCGCACGAACGCAGCATCTACACCGACTTGTTGCTGGGAGTCCTCAAAAAGTCCGTGCCTCTCGCTCTCCTCCACAGCAATTCCTCACCCCCTTTTGCAGGATCCGACGAGTTCGACCAGAGCTACGAATTATTATCTCTTCCGCGACCATTGATGCCCAATCCTTTGTCGACTTCTTCAACAGTCAACCTCCCACCTCCGCCGTGGCCTCCTCTGGAATCACTGCCGCGGACGAACTACTCCCGCCACCCACGAAGAAGTCGCGCTGGGACAAGCAGGAGAAGGTGCCGAAGAGCGAGGCGGTCATGGTGAGGCTGGAGGGGAGGGTGTACCCTGTCGAGATTGCGTATTTGGAGGAGCCGACGGCGGATGTGGTGCTGAAGGTCGTCGAGACGGTGTTCGATATCCATCTCCAGGTAAGATCGAGCAGGGAGCAGGGGGAAGACTTTACGCTGATTCTTCGCCATCGCAGCAACCGCCAGGCGACATTCTGGTCTTCTTGACGGGGCGGGAGGAGATCGATCGCTGCTTGCAGCAAATATCCGACAACATGTCTCGGTAAGTCTCCCCTCTCTTCCCTGCGAGCAACTTGGACTAACGAACGCTCTTTAGACTACCTCATGGCGCGCCAGAACTGCTCTCCCTGGCTCTCCATTCGGGACTGTCGACCGAGCTACAGATGGCCGTCTTCGACCCTCCTCCACCGCGCACTCGCAAAGTCATCATTAGCACTAACGTCGCCGAGGCTTCCGTGACCATCGAAGGGATCAAGTACGTCGTCGACTCGGGCTTGGTCAAGGTACGTTTCCCTCTCCCGTCGTTCTCGCTCGCGCTCAACTCACGCCCCCTGCAGCTCCGCTCTTTCAACCCCCTCACCGGCATGGACGCCCTCGTCACCACTCCCTGTTCGCACGCCTCTCTCGCCCAACGCGCCGGTCGCGCCGGCCGCACCTCCCCTGGCAAATGCTTCCGCCTCTTCCCTTCCTCTGTCCTCACCAAACTTCTCCCAACAACGCCTCCAGAACTAGCGCGATCCGACCTGTCGCTCCTTGTCCTGCAGCTCAAGTCGCTGGGGATCCAGAACGTTCTTAGGTTCGACTGGATGACGGCGCCGAGTGCGGCGATGCTGGAGGGGGCGTTGGAGTTCTTGTATTGCTTGGGGGCTCTGGACGACGAGGGCAAGTTGACGAAGCCCCTTGGAGTGCGGATGGCGGAGATGCCCGTCGATCCTATGATGGCCAAGATCGTGCGTGCTGGCCTCCATTCTCCTCTTTCGCAGAGCACTGATGCTTCTTCTTCTCCAGCTGCTCGACTCGGCGAACTACCAGTGCTCGGATGAGATCCTCACGATTGCAGCGATGACTTCGGTTCAGGTGCGTAGCTTCACCGCGTTCCTCAACGAACTCGCTCTCACCTCTGGCGCCTCAGAACGTCTTCCTTCTCGACGACGGCGACAGCGTGCGAGCTGAACTCGAACGGCGCAAGTTCACGGCGGAGGAGGGGGATCATCTCACTGCTCTCAACGCCTACAACGCGTTCGTCAAGTGTGCGTACCCCTGCGTCCCGCGTTCTCGTCCCCAGCTGACCCCGAATCGCAGATGGCCGAAAGTCTTCCAAGTGGTGCCAAACAGTGGGTCTCTCTTCCGTCCCGTCGCACAAAGCAATACTGACGACGACCTCGTAGCATCGACTCAACTTCAAGGCCCTCTCGCGCGCTCTGTCGATCCGAACCCAGCTTCGCAAGTACCTCCAGCGATTCGACATCCCCATCATCAGCTGCGGCGAGGACCACACCAAGGTCCGCCGTTGTCTTACCTCGGGATACTTTCGCAACGCCGCCAAGGTCATGCCCGATGGAACGTACCGCTCCGTTCGCGAGAACGCCGTGCGTCCTTGTTTCTCTCGCCGTCGTCCGAGGTACTGATTGCGCGTTCCTAGGTCCTTCATGCGCACCCTTCGTCGGTACTCTTTACTCGCATCCCTACGACGTCGTTTGTCATCTACCACGAGGTCATCGAGACGACCAAGCGGTTCATGAGGGACATAACGTCGATCGAGCAAGACTGGCTGCCCGAGTTAGCGTAAGTTCGCGGTGCTTTCGCGCGTGGGCAACGAGCTGATCTCGTCTACGTGTGCTTGCGCAGACCTCACTATTATGCTTTCCGAGGGAAGTAGGCCGTCGTTCTGCAAGACCCATGTTGTTCCAGCTCGTGCTCGCGCCCTCCTCCTTCTCCTCCCACTGCTCCTCTCCCCGCTGCTTCTTGGAGGACTGGACAAAAAACCCAATGCGAGTTACAAAAAGCGAAAGGCTAAAAAGGGGGGGATATGGGGAGGAGCGAGGGGGAGGATATCGAGACTCTAGCGACGAGATCGCACCGACGGCGGCCCCGTGTGCTGTTCGTCGTTGAACGCGCATCCACTCCGTCCACAGGTCGATCCTCGAGGACAAGAGTGGCCGTAGCAGCACGTCTGGAGAACAAACAGGGTCAGCTCGGGTTGGGTCAGAGCGAGCGAAGAGGGAACGAACGGGGTCGGTGCAGGCGGCTCCGTTCTTGAGCGCGTTGCAGAGGTGGAAACGAGCGCCGCGACGCATCTCCTCGATGTTGTCGGGCGTGAGCTGGTAGAGGTGAGAAAACTGCGGAGCGGTACAAAGGGGTTTAGCGCCAAGTTCGGAATGTGCAGGGAAGCGAGGAGAGGAACGTACCTTGCACTTGGGAACGCTGCAGCGTCCGATGAGGTAGAAGGCGTTGCAGGGAGGAGGGGATTGCTTGCTGCAGAGGTGTAACCGGGATCAGCAAACCGTCGAGCGAGAAGGGGTCGGAAGGAGAACGCACGACATGGACTTGGAGGGATCAATCTGGGGGATCGCAGAGGACGCAGGCTTGACGACACGCCATTCGGGGCCTTCGGAGGAACTCGAGTTGCTGCTCGATCGACGGGGAGTGACTTCAGGACGAGCTGCGATCGAAGGGGAAGTGGGCTGCGAAGGAGTCCCGAAAGTCAGCTCCTCCTTCTCCCCAGCATTCCAACGTCGAGAAGGGACTCACCTTGATCTCCTCCGCTGGTGCCTTGACCTCCCTCCTAGAATCCTCCCTCCTACTCGCTTCGAGAGACTCGAGCAGTCCTGCAAGTCGCGCGACCTCCATCTCGAGCGTCTCGCAGCGCACACGCCACGCGCTCAGGAAGAGCTTGCTCTCCTTGTTCTCCAGGATGAGTCGGCGTACGAGCTCGTCGCCTCCCTTCTGGATCGAGGTGAACTGCTCGTACTCGTCCCCCATCGAGGACGCAGCGGTGGAAGCTGAGGAGCGCGAATCGCAGGATGTTGTGGAGGTCGTGGAGGACGGCATGGCGTTGTCTGCCTGGTGTTGGTAGTAACTTCAGCAAGGACTGGAGGGCTGCAGGAAGCCAACCCCCGAGACCCATCGTACCTTCCTCAGAAGACGAGAGCGCGAAGCGGCGAGAAGGTCCGCCTTGAGCTCGGGCCGCAGGACTAGCTGTGGACGCTGGCTGCTCAGGATGGGCGAGGAACTCTGGCAGAGACGACTGAGGAGTGGAGGTGAACCCCAGGAACGCCGGGGTCTTTGGTCCCTGGCCTTGACACCAGCGATTCTTCGCCTCGCGAAGCCCAGCACGCATTCTGAGATTCGCGAGGTGCTTCTTGGCTAGCGAGCTTGGAGAGAATACCGCCGACAAGAGCAGCAAAGCGGCGTAGAGCCCCAACAGGATAGGGAAGGGAGGGCGGCAAGGAGGGAGGGCGAAACACGTCGAGCAAGAGGGTCGATTCCTTCCGGACTCCGAATCTCGTTCCAACTCCTCGGCTCAAGTTGCCCCAGACGAATGCTGAAATGCGAGTTTGTTACAACATCCTGCACCACTGCTAGCCTCCAATCCTCTAAACCACAGTCCCATTGACCGACCGACAAGCGTGATCCTGCTCCCCACACTGCACCAGACTCAGCGCCAACCGCGCTGCCACCCTCGCTGCGACCCACTCCGCCCTCCCCTCCTCCGGATCCAGAGCTCGCGCGCTCATAAAGTTGCGAGCGTGGCGCGGCGTTGGCTCGGTGCGCTTGACCTGCTGAACCTTGGCCGCTTTCGAGACGACTGGAGCTTGCGTCTTTCCGGCGATCCCACGCCTCTGGGTGGTGGTGGAAGTAGTGGTGGTCGAAGTTGTGGTCGAAGGCTTCCAGATTCCTCGACCTGACGCTTTGGACGTGGAGACGAGGGAGGTGGTCGAGGAGGAGCTGGTCGAGGAGGAGGAAGTGGTGGAAGTGGTGGTCGAGGGGGTCGTCGAGGTAGTAGAAACGTGTGTCGTTACCGAGATGGACCTGCGCATCGGTCAGTCAAGCCCTTGTGAGCAAGCAGAGAAGGAACTCACGTGGTAACAGTGCTGGGGACGACGCTCGCGACCGAGGTGGATGAGACAACGAGGGCGGGTTCGAAAATGTCGTTCTGGGCTCCGTCGAGGAATCCCCAGTTGCGGTGGTACCCTGGTCGGTCATCGTTCCCTCGCCAGATGACGTTCGAAGGAGAGTTGTAGGCGTAGAGAGGTCGCTTGGCGCCTGGAGTGGGGAAGCAGGTCGTGCTGCCCTTGGGGCACCATCCGGGGTTGATAGGAGCCGAGATGGGACGGGCGTTGGCGGGAGAGCCGACGACGTTGCAGTCGAATCCAGTCTGCGAAGAGGAAGTACGTTAGTGGGTCCGAGAAAGAGCAGAGATCGCCTAGGGAACGGACCATGTACTGCGAAGGGAAAGGGATTAGTTGCGATTAGCGAGAAGGGGAGGTTACGAACGAAGTTAGCCGAGCCATTGTTCGCTAACCAGAACCATGCGCAAATGCACTTTGATCCAGTGCATTTGGGCATCGCAGCGGGGACCTGGGGAGAGGAAGAGACGAATCAGCATCTCTGCGGACAACAATTCTCGACGCGTCCCCGTTCTCGGAGGTCTAGGTATGCTCGACAAGAACGCTGAACTCACATCAAAAGTGGTGACGCGGTTTCGAACGCACCTGGCCTGCACAGAGAAGATGGCGAGGTTCTCCATCGTGACCTTCGTTCGGAAGGACAAGTCAGCTCGCTGCTTGAAAAGGATTGGACTGAAGACGCACCTTTTCGATCGAATCCACATCCGCAATACCGAGAGCGCACCCAGAAACCAGGGACTCGTCGATGAAACCATTCGGGTCTCCAGCATGGTACGCGCCCACGTTCTCGGGGCACGCGTCGAGGTAGCTTCCGATGACAGTCTCGCGCCAGCCGAGCGACGTCCAGGCGATGTGGCAGCTGCAGGAGACAGGGAGGGAGGGATCGAATTAGGAATGGTGAGAGCGTGAAGCGAAAGGAACGCACGCAATCTCGACGGTGAACTTGCCGCCAGCGACAAGAGTACTGACTGCTCCTGCGATCGGCTTGAGCGCCCTAGCAGCAGGTCCTCTACTCACCAACAAGTCAGCAAAGTCAGCTTGGAGGTGGAGGAGAAACACGCGACGCACCGGAACCACCAGTTGTCCTGCTCCATAACCCCTGGGCCGATAGGAATGACAGGATCTCCCCCCGTGTAGGCAAAGTCTTGGATTCCTACGCCGTACATGCTCGTCGTCCAGATCTGACGACAAAGAGAGAGCGTCAGCGCACGTCCAAAGAGGCCAGCAAGACGCGGTGGCTGCGAAATCAGCAGCGACGAAGCTGCTTCGCCGTGCTGCTTCGCATGCGGGCTGAACGGGGAAAGGAGTGGGCAGGATAGGTGAGGAGAACGTACCGAGTGGTGGGCGTGAGCTGCTGGGAGAGCTGCCGCGAGGGCAACGAGAGGGAGGAGCTTCATGGAGTGCGTCTTCGAGCGGAAGTTGGCGATGGCGATGGCGAGGAAAGGAGAGCAGGAGAGCTGCTTGCTGGTGCTTCGTGTGAGAGGCAAGACGGAGAAAGGGAAGATTCGACAAAGGGATGCGTCCTCGCTGCCCTTCTCCCGCAAAGAAGCGTTTTCGGCTCGCGCGATCGCCATCGTGCAAGGACAATCCAGAGCCAATCTTACACTGCCAGATCCCGAAAAGGCCTGACGCTCCGCGCTAGGAAGAAGGCTGGACGATTGGAAAGCAGAAGAGAGAGTTGGTGCCTGGCCGAATTTGTGATCGGAGATCCGGGGAGGCTGGTACTGTCCTCAAGCGAACACAGAGTTCCCGCCTCCCGCAACTCTCCTTCGCTTGTCCTCCGTGAGTCAGCGGTAGGCCCAGGAAGAAGCGGAGCGTAGAGCGTCGTAGAGCCTCGTAGAGCACAGGCAAGACACCCTCCAAGGGAGCGCAGGGATCAATCAGCACCTCCCCCAACGTTCAACTCAGTCCAGGCGCTCCATCCCTCGCCTCTCCAGCTCCCTAACCGCCAACGCACCAGCGTGCCGCCTGCGCCACCGACTCCAACGAGCGACCTCCGGCAAGCCCCAACGGACCTCGAGATCTCGGAGCTTGCTGGCGAAAACTCGTCCTGGATTGGCGTTGGCGGGAGGGCGGCGGCGTGGTGGTGGGGGCAGGAGGTGAGGGAGGCGAAGCTTTGCAAGCGTGCGGAGTGGAGGAGTGGAGGAGAGCGGAGGGAGGAAAGAAGCGTCGCGGGAGGAGAGGCGAGCGGGAAGTGCTTGCTAGCCTGGTCGGCAGGTAGCGTCGTAGCAACCCGGGAAGGTAGCCAGTCTAGCATGGCTAGTGCTGCCAGCTTGAGTACACCGAGCAGCAAGGATGCGAGGGCTGGAGTGCAGCCGGCGGGTTCGTCGAGGTTGGAGGTGAGGATCGAGCTTCGAGGGGAAGGCGGAGGGAGGAGGAGGGGGTGGAGTGGGTGGAGTGGAGCAGGCTTTGAGCGAGCTAGCAGGTGTGCTGGATGTAACGAAGAGTGCAAGCTTCGAGATCCATTCGACTTGGGATAGCGAGGAAGGGAGCTCAGGAGAGAAACGACGTCGAGGATGGCTGCTCCGAGGCGTAGCTACTTTGCATACTCGACGAACTCCCTAATCTGGTCGACGTAGCTAAGAGGAAGAGCGTGCTTTTCCTGGAATGCCACCGCAACCTCCTGGGAGTCATCCTCGAGGTTGAACGCCAGTCGCAAGGGAGGTTCGTCGTCCTTGACGTCGACGTCGAGGACGAAATCGTATTCGACCCCTTCGTAGATCGTCTTGGGGCGAGCTGCTGCTGCGAGAGCCTGGTCGACGACTTCTCCAAGCTTGACCCAGCTCGACTCGGTCCACTGCGAAGGGAGCAAAGTCAGACTTTGGAACCGCAATCGCCCACCGAGAAACTCACCTGGAACGCCTGCGTCACCCCCTCAATCTTGACGAGCTTAACTTTACCTTCCGTGCCAGGCTGAGTGAGATCTTCGACCGTAGCCAGAGGGAGAGCTTCGGCTTTCGCAGCACGCTTCGGCCGCTGCGCCATTCGCTCGTCGTAATCCTACGAGGGGCGGCAAGAAATGAGCAGTTGATCTTGGAGCCCAGTCGGAGGTATCGCGCACCTTGATACAAGCAGCGTCGGCTCCTCGAGCCTCGTCGCGCGTAAAGACCCAGACCAGGCAGTCGCCAGAAGGATCTTTGCTGCATCCGATCGCCAGGTCTCCATTCGGCAGCGCCGCCAACGTCCAAACTGCGGAAAAGAAAGGATAAGTACAGATGATCTCTGGAAAGAAGCTAGAGGCGGGTGAGAAGAAGAGAGCTGGAGGCGTACCTGACAGGGCCGGGACGAGGATCTCCTGCTCCTCTTCACCGTCCTCGTCTGTTTTTTCCTCCAAAATGAGCTGGAAGAAGCGTTGGACCGGACCAAATAACGCACCATTCCAGATCTTGACGATCCCTTCCTCGCCTGAGCTCGCAAGCCCTCCTCCCGACGCCGACGGAAGCGAGACAATCGTGTAGATGAACGAGTCGTGCCCTTCGAGCGTTGTGATCGCGTCTCCTTGGAGATTCCAGATCCGTACTGTCCTGGTGAGGAATCGAGGTGTCAGAGGCATCGTCTGGAAAGGAGAAGAGGCGACGAACCCGTCGTTGCTCGCGCTTGCGAAGAGAGAGCCGTCCTCGTCCTCGGGAAGAACTTTGGCAAGCGCTCGAACGGCCTCTGTGTGACCCTTGAAAACGACCTTGCATTCCGCGCCTTTGAAGAGGCGGATCAAGCAGTCGGCAGAAGCTGGGGGTTCGACACTACTATCAGCACCAGGCCAACCCACTTCGTTCGAGCTCAAACTGAGCGCACCTGTCAAGACTGTGTCCTCGTAGCCCTTCCCTTCAATCGCCAAAGCATCCCAAACGGCAGCTTGGTGCCCGACAAGGATCTGAGAGCAGCTCCAATCCCTCGTGTCCCACACCCTCGCAGTGGCGTCCCAGCTTCCGCTCACAAGCCGACGTCCGTCGCTCGAGGCGTGAAGAGAGCAGACGTTCCCCGAATGTCCTGAAAGCGTCTGACGAGGTGCTGGAGAGGGTGCAGAGGAGGCTTCGGGGAAGTCGCGCACGTAGATGAGCGCGTCGAGTCCGCCGCTGACGAGGTAGCCGCCTGCAGAGGTGCGGTCAGCTCCAAAGTCCTTCAAAGTAGGCTCCTTCCCTTCCCCGCACGAGCTCGGAGGAAGCACTCACCTTTGGGAACTCCAGCATCGTCCTCTCTTGGAGGAAGCCAGGCGACTGAGTTGACGAACCCCTCGTGATCTCGAAGCACACTCTCCTCCTCCCAGCCGCCCGTACGTCCTTCCTTCACCCCCGTTCGAGCCCACGTCCTCGCCGTGCCGTCGCGTGAGCCGCTGATGAGTCGGGACGAAGGCCCGGCTGCGAGTGCTCGAACGTCGTCCGTATGGCCTCCCAACAAGGCTGAAAGGCGGAAGGGGCGTGGGGAGCTGCTCTCTTCTTCGGCGCGAGACATGAGTAGAGCGAGGGAGGGAAGAGAGGGAGACCAAAGAGAAAGCACTCCTGTCTTTCTCCTCGCGACGCTCTGTTCGCTCTCGAGAAACCAGACAGAACTCCCCTCGTGTACACGAAACAAAAAGCATGCGATTGTCCTCGATACCCTCCTACGCTACCAGCAGCACGTTCTCCTGCATCCACTCCTCGAAATCGGCGTCCTCGTCCGTCCTGCTCTCCTCCTCCTTCGCCACCTCCTCCTCCATCTGCTGCTCCTCTACCTCCGCAGCAGGACCCGTAATCTCCAGCTCCGTCTCGACCTCGTCGACCGGCATCGCAAGCTCGAGTTCCGGCGATCGACTCGGCGACAGCAGGAAGAGACGCTCCTTCGGCTTCGCGCTCGCGCTCGAGGTGGCGGAGGTGGAGGAATGGGCGACATCGAGGGGTCCTTTGGATCGCTTGGGCTGCTCGGGGAAGATGGAAGTGGAGGACGCTCGCTTGGTCGGAAGCTTCTTCTGCGGAGGAGGGGATGGCGTCGGGGAGTCGAGCTGGTCGATTTCGGCGTCCTCGTCGGAGAGCTCGTCGATTTCGATCGGAGTGGGAGCGGAGGTGCTGGATTTGTTGGTGGTGGAGGACTGAGATACGCGGTGAGAGAGGATCTTGGCGGTGGAGAGAGAGGCGATGAGGGGAAGGTCGTCCGAGCTGCTGCTGTCGAATGAGGTCGACATGTTGCCGCGGAGAGAAGTTCCGAGCTTGGGTCCTGGACCGCTCTTCGTCGTCTTGGGCTGAAAGTGGCGAGCACGAACTGGGGGAGGGTCGACTTTGGAGCTGGGGCGGTCGAGAGTGTCGAAGAGCTTCGCCTTGGCGACTGGCGGTTTCGAGGAGCCGAGCGAGGTGCTGTACGACTGGACTTTGGCCTTCTTGGGCTTGTGGCGAGTGACGGGCGGCTTCTCGAGTCCTTCTCGGCAGCTTGGATCCAGAAGTGAGTAGGGAGCAGGAGATCAGCCTCGGCGAAACGCACCACAAGTGTCGGCACGTTGTCTTGTCCGCTGGAATCAAAGCTCGTCAGTAGAGATCGAAGGAGAACGAGCGAGGGTCGCGTACTGCAGCGGTGGTTGCAGGCCCAGTTTCCGTTCGCGAGCTGACGAGCTGGCGGAGGTGATTCGGGCTTCGCATCTTCCTCCGCAACGATGACTGGGCGAGCTGCGAAGGTCGATCGTCAGCCAAGGGGATGCGAACAGGAAGAAAGGACTCACCTTTGTTCGACGCCTTCGGAAGCACGGGCTCCTCGTCGTCCTCGTCCGAACGAGTCTGCTTCCAGATCAGCGAAAGCCGGCGCGACGAGAGCGGGAAACCACACACCTCCGTCGGAAGCGCGTTCGAAATCGCCGTGTGTCCGATAGCTGCTCAAACGATCGACCTTGAGCGTGCTCCTCGCGGAGGAAGCGAACAGACTCACCAGGGATAGGGTAACTCGAGCCCTTGGTCGTAGGCTTGTAGACGGCACGCACTTCAGATCCTCCTGCGACGAAGCAATGCGTCAGAAGTCGATGCTGGCGAGATGAGCGACGAAACGCACCGAGGTCCTCGCATCCGACGGTACCGATGATTCGCTGAAGTCGGGATAGGTCAGGGAGCGTCGAAGAGGAGAAAGCAAGCAACGACGTACTTGAGAAGGCTTGACGAGAACGACGGAGATGGAGAACGTCTTCGGTCCAGCGAGGAGCTGCTCCGTCTTCGTGCGTCGGAACCTGACCGCGAGTGAGCCGTCAGTCCAGCACGAAGCGAGAAGAGGGGAACGCACTCGAGGTACTCGCCGTCCGAGGTGACCAGGAGAATCGACGCCCAGAAGCGAGCGCGTCCCTTCTTGAGCTGCGGCGGCGGCGACGTGACCACGAGTCCGACCTCGACCTGGAGGGTGACCTTGACGCCGATGTCGAGAGCTTCCTCGGATCCATCTTCGGCCGTAAGGTTGAGGAGGAACTGAGGGAAGGAACGCGCTTGAGCGATGAGCTTCTTGCCAAAAGGGGGGTTCCTGGTCGAACGCAAAGTCAGAATCGCGCAGCGCGGAGGGAGAGGATACCCCGCTCACCGGTTCAGGATGAGCTCGATGCGACTGGGCTCGGATTCGTACAGATCCCGAAACGTAGCGATGCCTTTGTCCGAGAGAGCCTGCAATCTCACCAAGATCAGCACCGCACACGAAGCAAGAGCAGAGAAAGCGAACGGACCTTGACACCCTTTTCGCCGATCCCGTCGAGCTGGCGAAGAATGAAGGGACTGCCTTCCCACGCTTTGGTATTTAGGGATCGCAACCTGCGTGAGTCCGAATTAGAAAGAGAACGGGTCGCAGGAATGAGGCCGACGCACAGTTCGAGAGCAGTCTTCACGCCTCCGTCGCGATGTTCGAGAGCCAGGTCGACGATGCCTGCGAGAAGATCAGCCACGCTCCCCAACTTGTGCTACGCTGGCAAGACGCACACTTGGCGATTCGTGGCGCATGCTGCCAAACGAGATTGCTGTCCACGGTCGGGTTGGAATCGTTGAGCTTGACTTCGGCGAGAGGGATTCCTTGGAGGACGAGCTGGATGAGGATCATGACCTTGTCCGCCGAGGTGGCGAGTTTGGCGCAGGGGTACTTGAGATTCTGCCAAAGTAGTTGTTCAGTCAAGCGTTCGCCAGGAAATGAACGGCGACCGACCTTGTTCTGCTTGGTGTAGAGCTGCAAACGATGGAGGTTAGTTCAAGCTCGCCGAGTCGTATCGCTGGTCAAAACGTACGCCTTTTTCTCCACTCCGGAAGCGAATCTTCTGAAACTCGGAGCACGCCGACAGCGTCTCGAGAAGCGTGCGCATGTTCGCCTTGGGAGGAAGAGCGTTGAGGGAGATGAAGGTCGAGTGGGCGAGGTAGTAGCGGGACATCATCTGCGGTCGGAAATCAGCCGTGCTCGCGAGGCTCCAAAAGGAAGAACGCACGTCGCCAAGTTCTGCACCGATACCGGGTCAGCAAGCAGGTCACAGGTAGAGCGACCAAGACGAACCTGTTGGGCTCAAAGAATCGGTTCCTTCCTCGACGACGCCGCTTTCGACGAGCTGCCCAACTGCTTCGACGCAAATCTCCTCCAGACGAGCTTCGGGGGACGTCCTGTCGTTCCCGATGGCGTAATGCGCAGGGTTCTTGTTGATGCGAACAAAGAGAAAGGTCGAGCGGAGCCAGAGCAAGGCCGTTGGGACACTCGTGATCGCTGCAGAAGCGTCAGCTCAGTTGGCTTGCGAAGGCGGGTGGAAGAACGCACTTTTGAGGGCGATTTCCGAATTGATGTGCTCGGTCAGGTTGCGGTGGAGGCTGGGAACAAATGAGCAAGAGAAGGATGGGGAGAAAGGAGCGGTCTCACCAGCTTTCGAGAATGGTCTGGATGAGAAGGATCAGCTCCAGCTCGGAATCAACGAGTGCGGACTCACCTCTGAGTTCGCCAGAGCTTCGTAGTGGGCCTGAAGGTTCTTCTCGGTCATGATGCAGGCTAGAAATCGAGTGAGCAAGAGCTCCCCTCGGCACAGAGCGGCAGGAACGCACCGATCCCTTGCGTATCAAACTGCGGGCGTCCAGCACGACCCATCATCTGCGCGCGTGCAAGGGCTTAGTAGTGTTCCCGATCCCTCAGCGAGATGGAGAGGAGGACGCACCTGAAGCATGTCCAGATCGCTGTACTCGACGAAGCCTGCATCGCCGTACATCTTGGTGCCCTTGACGATGACCATGCGAGCCGGAAGGTTGACGCCCGTGGCGAGAGTCGACGTCGCACCTGGAAGAGACGAAGTCAGCTCTCTTCCCCAACAAGAAAGCCTCGGACCCACAGAGAACAAAGATCGATCCATCCAAGAATCCCTGCTCGACCGCTCGACGGTCCCCCGCATCGAGTCCCGCGTGATGGTACGAGATCCCCAGCTCGGCGAGGACGCCCAAGTGCTTGTCGTTGAACCGAGTCGTCACGCGAGGAGGCTTTGGCCAGGGAAGGTTGCCGCCGGACTTCTTGTCGACGAGCTCGCGGTACTCCTTCGCCAGGACGTCGGCAGCTTGCGCGCAGCCCTTGCGAGTGTTGCAGAAGACGAGGACACTGCGGAGGAGAATTCAGCAAGCAATTCGAGAAAGAGGGGAGAAGGGGCGTACGGCTTTCCCGAGGCGTACTGCTTGAGCAGCTCCATGAGCTTGTGGTTGAGCGTGCTGTTGAAGAGGAAGTCGTTGTCGTCCTTCTTGTAGTACGAGACGACGACCCTGCGGATGAAGTAAGCAACCGCACTCGGGAGCGTAGCGACGACGTACTTCTGAAGCTTGCACGGCCTGAACTCCTCGCCGAACTTGAACACGGTCGCAGGACTTCTCGCACGTCCATCCAGTCGTTGATCGTTCTCGCCTGTCAAAGCCTTTGGTCAGCTCAGGCCTCCGAAAGACGAGGAGAGGATGCCCACCGAGCCACTGTGCCAGATCCTCAATGTTCGGCGCCGTCGCAGAGAGAGCGATGAAGCGAGTGTGCGTCCCCAAGGTCTTCATGCGCGAGACGACGACCTCGAGAACAGCTCCGCGAACGTCGAGACCGATAAAGTGGCATTCGTCGAGGCTGCGATTGCACAGTCAGCAAGCAGCGGCGAGGGCAAGAAACTGAAAGGCGCGCACCAGAAGAGGCCAAGCTTCGCCAGTACCTTCTCGTGAACGTGCCTGCAGACCGTCATCAGCAAACCAGCTCGCCCTTCTAGCTCGACGACTCACCACCTCCTCGTCATCGCATCGAACTTCTCGGGCGTCGTCACGATGACCTTCGCATTCCCCACGTCCTTGAGCGTCCCCGCGCCCGACGTCGAATCCCCCGTCAACTCAATCACATCCCATCCCAGTCGACCGAACTTGGCTTTCCAGTCCTTTGCACGCTCGGAGCAGAGCGCCTTCGTCGGAGCCATGTAGACGCACTTGGCGTCGGGGAGGGCGGAGGTCGAGAAGAGGCGGAGGATGGCGAGCTCGAAGAGGACCTGCGAAGGGAAGATCGTCAGTCTGGGGCTCGAAACTTTGAGCGAAAGGGCGCACTGTCTTGCCGGCTCCTGCGGAGGCGGGGTCAGAAAGTCCGCACGATGGACTGAGAAGGGAGACTGACCAGTCGGGGCGCTGACGACGACGTTCTCGTCGCTTTGGTAGATCGAGTCAAAGACTGTGCTCTGAACAGCGTTGAAGATGCCAAACTTCCAAAGCGAGCGGTACAGATCCGCTGAAAACGGTTGCGAAGGAGGGGTCAGCTGGGTCATGGAATGGTGGCGAAAGGAACGCACGCAGGTCGCTGACAGGGCGGAGCTTGATTCCACCTCGTCGAGGCTCTTGGGACGCAGGCGCAGCGCAGTAGCTGGATCCGTCATCTTGGTCGTACGAAGGGCGAGCTTGTCGAGAGTTTCCGAACGACTGCTGGGGAGGTTGGAACCGCTGCTGCTGAGTCGTCTCCCGAATCGGATCGGAAGAAAGAGCTGCGACGACCAGGGAGGAGGTCAGAAACTCCACCACACAGCCTGGAGCAACGGCAGCTCACCGTCCGGCACCTCCATCCTCTGCAGCTCGAGCTCAAACGCCGCGTCGTCCTCTCCAAAGTAGTCCTCCTCCTCCTGCTCCACAATCCTCCTCTTCCCATTCCTCACCGCCGCTCTCGACGCGCTCCCCTCCCCTCCAGCTCCCTGCCCAATCCCGCTCGACTGAGCTCGCGAGGCGACCTGACTTGCTCCACTCGCGTAGCTCCCTCCAGCCCCATTCTGGAAGGGTGACTGTCCTCCAGGCGGACGCAGATGCTCGTCTTTCCTCCGGTTCGTGTTCCCGTTGAGCGGGATAGGGAAGCTCGACTGGGGTTGCGGGCGGGAGAAGCTCCGGAGAAGGGGATGCGGGGCGGGAGGGAGGGGTCGCGAGAGCTGAGGCTGGGGGCGGAGGGGTACGAAGTTGGACTTGGGAGTGGGTCGGACGATTCGGGTTTCGTTGGGAGTGAAGGAGGGAGCGGGGTCGAAGAAAGGGGTCGGGTGGGAGTCGGCAGGAGCGGGGTGACGATAGGTGGAAGGAGTAGGGGAGGAGCGACGGGAGAAGTTGGAGTAGTTGCTGTAAGCTGTAAGGACGACGAGAGCAGAGAGTCAGAAGAGCCTCCTCGTCGAGACGGTGCAGAGGGAAGGAGCAACACACCTCCAGCGTGAGCGTCCTGGTCTGGCGGACCACCAAACTCCTCCTCCTCGTACTGAGCACCGTGGTAGTATGCGTAGTTGTTCCCTCCAGCGTGATCGTTCCCGGGAGGCTGCTCCTCCCACCTCTCCCGCTCGTATCCGCCACCAGGTTCTCCCCACCGTCCAGTTCCCTCGTTCCCCTCGAGATCCGCTGCGATCTCTTCAAAGCTCATATCGTCCGAGTACTCCTCCATCTTGTGCGGGGGTGCGAGACGAGGAGGTGACGAGGAGCGGGTCTGAAGTGGACAGGGCGACGCGTCGAGGGCCGTGACGGAGGGAGCTTTGGAGGTGCTTCAGGCTCGTGCGATGGGTTGACCGTACGCTGTCGAGCTGGTAGAACTGGTAGAGCTTGTGTCTACCTTGGGTGGTGTCAGGTGGAAGAGGGAAGGGGAAGAGCTCAACTGACTTTGACGCGTTCTTTACTCTACTTTGACGCGTTGTTTACTCTCTCCTCCCTCGCCAGCTCTCAACAGATCCTCGCACTGTCTTGACTAGTGATGCTTCTACGAATAACAAGAAAGTTTCTACTCTCCCTGCGCCTGCGTCTCCTCCACCGCGAGCTGCTTCTGGCTCTGCAGCTCCTCCCAGCTCCTCTTCGCCGCCTGCAGCTCCCCCAAATCCCGCTCTCCAACCGGCACAAATACCTTGAACGGGTTCTCGCTCCCCTGTCCACTCCCCCAGCGTTCCTCCCACGCGACTCCACTCCCACTCCGCTGGACCGCCCACCCTTCGAGCTCCCGACGCCACTTGAGCTCCTTCTCGAGACGCTCCTTCCGCAGCTCACTCTCGATCTTGGGAGGGTACTTGCCCTCGGCTTTCGTGGGCGTCCGTCCGTTCGCCAGCTCACGCGCCTGCGCCAATCGCGGAGGGAGGTCGGTGGTGTAGTACGTTCGTCGAGCGTACTCGTGCGCCGAGGGGAGGGTGCGGTACGATTTGCGGAAGTGGGAAGGGAGGTCGTCCGTATCGGCGAGGAAGTCGAGGTCCTGCGATCCGGTGCGCGGGCTCTCGTCCATTCCGAGGTCCTTGTGCTGTCCCAGTCGAACCTCCTCGACGACCTTCTCGTCCAGTAGGCCCTGGAGCTCGCCAGATTCGGTGCGGAGGACGGGGGAATCGAAGGAGCGGGTTTGGGAGTTGATGATGCTGAGAGCGCACTCGGCTCCGAGCTTGACGTCCGAGCGGTGGTTGAAGAAGTGGAGGAGCTTGGCGGGCCATTGCCGGATGCCAAAGGGGTGAGAGAAGGGGACGAGGAGGAGAGGGGGTTGAGGAGGAATTTGGGTGACGGCAGGGAGGATGAGGGGCTTCTCGTCGGCGGCGGGAGGAGGGGGAGGAGGGGGAGTCGAGGGGAGGACGGGAAGCATGCGATACGGCGCGTATGCTGTCGAAAGCGGCGCAGGCGTCTCGTCTGGTGTTGCTGTCGGGTCGCTGGAATCCAACCCCTCGAGGCCAACAGGCTCGGGCACGTCGAACGGCGCACTGTCGCTCTTCGCGTCCTCGAGGTCGAGTTCTCGCACCATGATCTCCTCCTCTCGCTCCCACCGCCCGTCCTTCCGCTTCTCTCCACTCCCAAGTCCCATGCCCTCCAACCGCGCCTCTTCCCTCAGGTCAATCTCCTCTCCGTACCCCTTCCTCAACGCCCACAAATATTCCTTGAACGCTCCGCGTCCGAGCATCACGATCCCACCCTCGAGCTCGTTCGCCTCGTATGCCGCATCACGCTCTTCGAGGACGCTGGCGACGTTGACGCTGTCCGCGTTGTACGCCGACACGGCGATGATGGCGGGATCCTTGCTGGCGTTTGCGATGCGGCGAGCGCGGATCTCGGCGAGGAGGGTACGCCCTAGACCACCGGGGTTGGTACCAGTGATGAGAGCGTAGTCGGTGCCCGAGGCGACTAGGAGAGGCTGCAAGAACCACACCGTTAGCTCCGTCCCGCAAGCTCAGCGAAGAACGCACCCTCATGTATCTCTTGAACCACTTGGAGCTCCGTTCGAGCTCTCCGTCCTCTGGCACCCTAGCGCCGTACACCTTGACCCTCCTCGCCATCTCCCCCGTCGCCAACGGCGCCTCGCTCATCCACCGCACCTTGTCCAAATACTCCTTCTGCAGCCGTTCGCACTCCCGGCGGTCGTAGAGGTAGGCGCCCGTGATCCCGATCGTCACGGAGAGGAAGATGGACATGTTGCGAGAGGGGACTTTGAGGCGGTAGTCGAGGAGCCATTGAGGGATGCCAAGGTAGACGAAGGGAGAGGACGGCTTGGGAGGAGGAGGGAGCTTGGAGGCGGAAGGGGCGACGGGACCTGGTGCGGCCCGGGGCGTGGGTACAGGAGCTGCTGCCGGAGCTGCTGTGGGCGGCGTTGTGGGCGGCGTTGGTGGCGTGGACATGCTGCCGACCGTAAAGGGGAGGAGGAAGACGAGGGCGAAGAATTTTGTGGGGTGCCTCCTCCTCTTGCTCCGACCACACCCTCGTTCGTCGTACTGCTCTTTGGAGACCTACCGAAGGTCCTTCTGCTCCTACACTACGCCTGGACCAGTCCTGCGTCGTCTCCAGGCGCAAAAAGCTTTGCGAGCGAGCTCACCTTGCGGAGCTGCTCCGCTCTCTCTCCAGGACAGGACCTTCTGCCGCTGAGGCACGCCCGACAAGGAGAAGGCATTAACGGCACCTGGCTTCTTCCAGCTGCGTCAGTACGCCCAGTACGACTCCACTCACGCCACATCCTCCGTGCTTCTTCGGATCTGTGCTCGACTCGACGACAGCCGCTGTCGACCAGTGACGGTCTACTCCCCGCTTGAGCAACAAGTGACTGCTCGTTTGGAATTTCGTGGCGTAGTGCGCCTCTGCGTTCCTGGGCAGCGCGACCCCACTCTTGCCTCGAGCCCACTCATTCCTTCGCTTCGCACGTCTCCGACGCGCTTTCGCTTCTCGTCAACCTGCAGCCATGTCCCGCCTTCGAGCAAAATCACACGTTTTACGAAATCAAGGAAGATGGATTGCAAGGCCACCAGTGGGTCGAGCGAGGGGGATCATACTCGCAAGGGCAACGCGAGCCTTGGTTGTTCGATGAAGGGCAGCTGGACGCACTTTGAAGCGCAGTTGGAGACGGAATTTGTCTCACCAAGGTTCTCTCCCCCCTCGTCAGCTGCTGAGGGACTGGGGGCCGGACTCCGGAAGTGACTGGGATTTCTTTGTTTTGTCCGATTGCTGTGAGAAGGGCTGGGAGATTCAAAAGCAGCGCGTTGTCCTCCTCTGCTCCACTACCACTCCCTGCTCCCAACACTTCTCGAACAGCTCGAGATGCTCTGGAGCTACCCCCCTCTCAACCCTCTGGCATCCGTTCCAGCTGACGCGCCTCCGCTCCCCACCGAGAAGGCAGAGGACGGCAAGTCTCTCCTGTCGCTCCCTCCCTCCGACAAGCTTTCGCCCTGGTACACGAGCTATCCAGAGGTCCTCGACGAATCCAATAACGGTACGCCGCTGCTGTTCTGCTCCCAAGTTCAAACTAACCCCGCGCACGCAGCGTTCGACTTCCACATCTACTACTCTGCGAACGTGCGTGCTCAGCTCGAGCACGCCAGGAAGCTGCACGAGCGTATCAGGAGGGAGTTCCCCGAGTTGCGCGTCTACCAGTTCTGGGAGGTCCCAGTCGGGTGCGTCTGAATCCCTCCTCCTCGACAGCAGTTCCCCACTGACTCTCCCTCCAGCCCTCACCCAGTTCCGATGTGTATGTCAAGCTTATGAGTTCCAGCAACCTACAGTATGTCTCGAAGCTGACTCTGTCGACGCAGTCGAAGTCAACACCTTCACCCCCGCCCAGTTCGGCGCCCTCTTCGGGTTCCTCGTAGCCTACCGCGGAGGCCTCTCGTACGCCCTCTCCCTTCTCCCTCTACCAGCGCTAATCCCTGCTATCACAGCGTTCTCATTCACCCGAATACGCACGATGAATGGCGGGATCACACCGAGGGAGCGACTTGGATGGGCGAGAGGTTCCCCCTCCTCCCCGTCCCTGGGATCGCGCGTCTTCCTCCAACTGCGTAGCTGGAGCTTTGGTGTACGAGGTGTAAAACAGGTTGTTTTCTGGAGAGGCGTTTCTCGAACCGCTCGTTTCTGCTCTGGGAGGGCGCAAAGGTCCAACTTCGTCTTCGCTCCCTCTCTCCCGCTTCCCAGTCGAGTTCTCGCGCAGACAACGAGCAAGAGCAAAACGACCTCGCAAACGTTTCCTGAGGAATTTGAGCCAGATTGGGCACGATTTGGGCCAAGATTGGGCCAATTTGGGCAGAGCAACCCTCGCTCTCCTCGCCCCTCTGGCACGCAAACGAAGTTGCAGATGGCGCGCTTCGATTCCATCAAGTACGGCTATCGACACTTTGAGCCCGCGACTCGGACAACTTGGAGAGGATGTCGTTCTTGTCCCTCCCTCGTCGAGTCGTCTGGAACTGCGAACTGAGCATGAAAGCGACGTCTGCGGAGGAACCGAATCAGCGTGCGGTTCGACGAACGGAGCCAGAGAGCGTACCCAAGCTCTGCTCAAAGTTGAGGCGAGCTGCGGCAGGAGACGAAGTCAGCGACGCCTCGCAAGGGAAGAAACAAGAACGCACGATCGCAGTAGCTCTCGAACCTCAGTCCTAGCTCCTCCTCCCCAAGCTCCATCGAACCCCCGGTACATTCCGTGACTGAGAACCCCTCCGTAATATCTGCCGTCAACTCGAGGTGAACTCCACCGAGCTTGGAGCCCATCGAAGCGTGAATCTTGATCGACGCCGAGATCTCAGCGATGATGTCGGAGACGGCGCGAGTTTTGATCGTTCCGGCGTTTTTGGTGTTGCCGTGCATAGGGTCGCAGCACCAGACCACTGGGACAGGGATGAGGTTAGGGAGGTGTGGGGGAGGGCGAGGGAGAGGACGGACCAGGGTGGCCGGAGCTCTTGACGGCGTCAATGTGGCCGGGGAGGAGTTTCTCGACCTAAGAATGTGCTCGTCAGTGGGGGTTCTCGCTGAGGAGGAATGGAGCGCACGAGGTCAGCGCCGTAGCGAGAGATGAGAGTCACGCGTCCAGGCTCCTTGTTGGGGTCGACGATGCCGAGAAGGCGGACGAGCTCCACAGGATCTGAAGTGGGCCCAACCTGCGACGGAAGAGCAGAGGTGAGAGAGGACTTCGCACGCCCGCGAACATTCGCACCTTGATCCCGATAGGGTTTCGCAGCCCGCGGAAGAACTCCACGTGTGCGCCAGTAACTGCTCGTGTTCGGTCGCCAATCCACTGCGAGAGACAAAAGGGAGTCAGACCTGCTTCTCCTTCGGCGGGGTGCGAAAGACGGACGATAAAGTGACTGCAAAGGAGCCTCAAGTCAGTGAAGCCAGGCGAATCGAGAAGCTGGGATGCACGCACGCGCTCGTGCAGTAGAATCCTCGCTCGTCGTTGGGTCCGCTCCTCGCAAACATCGGCACCGGTAGCTCGCGCGTCAAAGCCGACTCGTACTCGAGCATCAAAGCCTGCGTGACATCCTATCAGTACCTGATCCGCTCCACAAACTCGCACAGAAAACGCACCTCGTGACTCATCCAGATATCTGCACTCTCCAGTCCTCCACTCAACCCTCCCTTGCTCCCCGCTCCCGCACGATCAACTCCCACCACCCTCATAAACTCCAACGCGTCGCTCAAGTTCCTCACAATCTCCTCGTACGACGCCAGCAATTCCGGTGAGCGCACATGCTCGAGAGGAAGCGACCACGGGACGCTCTCCTTTTGCGAAGTGGGGAGGGAGGCGAAGCCAGAGGAGAGAAGGGAGCGAACGTGGTTGACGGTTGCGGCAGAGTGGAAGTAGGCACCGAGGAGGCGTTCGGGGTCGGGAGTGCGGTCGTCAGTCGAGAAACCGTTGACGTTGTCGCCGCTGCGGGGAGGGAGGGGTTAGGCGGGGCGAGGAGGAGGGAGGGCGAGGACGGACCGGAAGGAGGGGATCTCCTTGCCTTCAAACATCTCGGTGGGCTTGCTTCGGGGTTTCGCGTACTGTTAAGAAGTGTCGCATTAGCTTGGAGACTGCCGCAACAAGATCAGGAGAGCGAACCTGGCCTCCCATGCGAGCGATTCGGACCACAGGCACCTTCATTCCCCCTGTGCATCCACGAGTCAGCTCCATACGATCCTAACGTGCCCACCCTTTGAAGGAACGCACAAATGAGGATCAAACTCATTGACAAAAGGAGGGAGAGTCGGTGCTCAATCTTGGTGGCAGAGCAGTAGTCGAAGAGCTCTGCGTCCACGCGTCAGCTCCCCGCTCAGTCCTCAAGAGTTCTTCCAGCGTACCAGCACAATCTCCTCCCTGCAGCAAGAACGCCTCGCCCTTTGCGACTGCCGCCAAACTGAGCTTGAGGCGTTCGATCTGGCAGCCCGTGGGATGAGCATGCTTCTTCAGGGCAAGGAAAGGACAAGGGGGCGCACCTCGACTGCTGATACGAGCGGTGGTAGTTCTTCGAGCTTCTGCACGACCTCTGCGAGTCCCTTTTTCCGCCTCCATGCGGCTGGGTCCGGGTAGTCGACTGCCCCAAAAGGCACCTCCGGGTAGTCGACTGCTTGAGTGATGGGGAAACGACGCCAGGAAGACGGAGTCCAGGGTTGCTGTTCAGGCGATGTCATCCTTGAGATTGAGATCGAGTCAATTCAATCAGGGAAGGTCGACCAGTGACTCGAGGCGCGCGGGGGTCCGAGCTCAACTTGGGAGAGCGACTTTTCTTTCGTTTTACTCTCTCCAGGCTCAATACGCCGAAGAGATGACTGTCGACTTCAAGAACCCTCACGACGAGGTAGAGGAGATCTCTGCCTTTGTTCAGCCTCAAATCGACGACATTGGCTCGGCAGCCACTCATCCCTATACTTGTTTGAGCTGTTCTCTCGCCTTCACCGACACCGCATCCCAACGGGAACACTACGCCACCGACCTCCACCGCTACAACTCGAAGCGTCGCGTCGCTGGACTCGGCCCAGTCACCATCGAGCTCTACAATGAGAAGGTCCTCTCGTCTCGCGTAGAGCCCACAGAGGAGACCGCTGCTGGAAGGTTGAGCTGCAAGGCGTGCAAGTGAGTCGGCCCTTTCGGTTCTGTACGAGTGTGGGTGGGGGCTGGGAAGCTGGGGAGCTGAGATCGGTCGAGGAACGCCACCACGACTCAGCGCAAGCAGCTTGCTGATGCAGCTTTTCTTTCCCTCGCAGCAAGACGTTCAACACTCCCGCCACCCAGGCGACCCACTTGCTGTCCAAGAAGCACAAGGAGGCCGTCTTCCGCGCCGCCTCGGCCGTCAAAGTCAGCGATTTGGTCTCCCCTCCTTCTCCCCCGACCGAGGAGCCCAAGGAGGACCTCACGATGGAGGAAGCTCTCGATGCCGCCGTCGCCGAAACCTCTACCCCCGTCCCTTCAACCTCGACCTCGCCCCCTCCTCCCGCCCCCGTCGCCGCTCCCGTCCTCGAGTCCTCGGGCGACCCCAAACTCGACCTCCTCATCGCCAAGCGCATCCTCGCCGCTCCCCCGGTCGCACCTACGACGTGCCTCTTCTGCCCTCACGCCTCGGCGTCGGTCAAGGAGAGCGCGGCGCACATGCGCGTCGCCCATTCGTTCGTCATCCCCGAGGAGGAGTACCTCGTCGATCTCGAGGGCCTGTTGAGGAGGATTGGGGAGGAGGTCGGAACCTGGAACGTGTGCATCTTCTGTGGCAAGGGGTACGGTGGCAACATCAACCTCGATTCCGAGGGACAGTCGGAGGAGGAGATGGCCAAGAAGGCGAGCAAGGGAGTCGAAGCTGTGCGGAATCACATGAAGTCCAAGGTGCGTTCCCGTTCTCTTCCTCCCTTCCCTACCGCGCTGACCACTCTCTCCCCCCAGTCCCACTGCAAGCTTCCCTACAACACGGAATCCCAACGCCTCGACCTCGCCGACTTTTACGATTTCCGACCCTCGTACCCCGACTACGTCAGTCGCAAGCAGCGCAAGGCCCTCGCGAGCGGCAAGGCGGTGCCTACGGACGAGTGGGAGGACCTCGAAGGCGACGGCGAGACCGTGGACGACGAGGGACTCGAGGTCGTGTACGAGGACGCTTCGGATTCGGACGACGACGAGCTCCCCGAGTCGGACATCACCTACGGCGACAGTTCGTACGAGCTCGTCCTCCCCTCTGGCGCTCGGATCGGGAACAAGGCCCACAAGCACATCTACAAGCAAAACCTCGCGCCTCACCTCGGCCAGAACCCCTTCAAGCCCTCAGCCCATTCCTCCCCTCGAACCGCGTACCGCCCTTCGCCCCACTCGGCCGCGCTCCTCTCCCTCGTTCCTGCGATGCAGAAGGACAAGTCCCACTCGCGTCCTCTGTACGAGGCGGGTCTCATCCCCGCCAAGGGTGCTGGAGTCGGCGGGAACGGGGACGTCATTCGCGCGAGGAACAAGGGAGAGGCCAAGGAGGCCAACAAGTCGGTCAGGAACTTTACGGAGATGAAGGTCTTTGCCAAGCAGGCCTTTATCAGGGGTGTCAAGGCCAACTCTCAGGAGCATGTAAGTCGTCGCGAGTGTCGAGAGAGGATGGAAGCTGACTTCTTCTCCTTTCCAGTACCGCGATCATCTTTT
Organism: Glaciozyma martinii; assembly: GCA_025758715.1. Taxonomy (NCBI): domain Eukaryota; kingdom Fungi; phylum Basidiomycota; class Microbotryomycetes; order Kriegeriales; family Camptobasidiaceae; genus Glaciozyma; species Glaciozyma martinii. The sequence goes on along the minus strand of JANGFH010000143.1, from coordinate 1,634 downwards.
GCAGTAGTCGCTTGCCCGCACCTTTGTACATACCCTACCCTCCCCCTTTTTTGCTGCACTGTAGTCCTTCTGCACGTCTTCGTTCGAGAGGAGAGAGAAGCACTTCGCGCGCGAGCACTTTTGAGATTTGGAAATCGCCTCCAGTCCAAGCCGCCTGTTGCCGTCCTCCTTGCTCTCCCTCCCCACCTCTCCCAACTCGACAAACGCCATGTAAGCAGCACTCCAAGCAAGCTCAACAGCTCGCACCGCTAACCTCTCGCTCCCCCCAGGCCCCGCCCTCTACCAGGCCATCTCGCGCTCAAGGACTTCAACGCCCGCAAAGCCGTCGCGGGTCCGTCCCCCCCTCCCCCGTCCCCGCAACGCACTCTAACCCTCCCTACGGCACACAGCCAACGAACTCCTCCGCCGCGCCTACCTCTTCATCGTCCGGAACGAGACGATCGACCCCAAAGTGCGTACGGCCGCCATGCTCAAACTCAACGCCTTTCCTCGCTCCGTTCGTCCCCCTCTCCCTTCCTCCCCTGTTCGTGCGCTGATGGTGTACGGGTAGACGAGGCCTACGGCGGTGAAGAACCGGTGTACGGAGACGGGGAGGGGTGGAGGAGTGTTTTCAGAGTTCGGGCTCTGTCGGGTATGTTTCTGCTCTCTCTCTGGCTTCGTGGGGAGGGGAGCTGATGGAATGGGTTGGGGCAGCATCGGTTCAAGTTGGCGGCGACGGCGGGGGATATCCCGGGCGTGTCAAAGGCTTCCTGGTGATTCGGGAGCTCGAGGAAGGAGGAGCCAAGGTGGAGAGGAGGGGTGACGCGGAGCAGGCCTGCGTTGTAAAGCACTGCATGGAAAGAGGACGCTGGGGAGGGGAGGTGGCAGCTGGAGGGGGGTGAGGAGGGACTGCTCGGGGTTCAGCGCGCGCTCTTCCTGCTCCCAATCCCTGCTCGCTCGAGGGCTTCGCTGCGCACCCAGTGTGCTCTCGTTCCTCTGCTCTTTGAATCACCAGTCGGGCCAGTACATTCCACTACCAAGCGTTCCTCCTCCTCCCCTGCGTTGACCAGCCTCACGAGCGGTACGTGTCGGTCAACTGAATCCACTCTCCTCCCTGGAAGTCGGCCCTCCCAAGCTTGACGATCCCGATCTTCTGCGCCGCAGCCGTGTAGCTCTTGAAGTCGACCAACCCCGGTCCGAGCAAGCTACTGCACGCGCGCAAGGAATCGTCAGTTCCCTCCTCTCGAACGCTCTCGATCGAAAGGAACTCACTAGATCGCAGGGTTCCCCTCTTTGAGGTCCGTCCCGATCAGCCCACGAGCAGGCCTCGACTCTCCCTGCGCCAGCCGCTCCCGAAGGACTTCGACGAGGGGTGCGAACGCGCGGGGAACGGTGCGCGTACGACGGATGTTCGAGGAGGGGAGGGCGTTGGTGGGATCGTGGGCGCCTGAAGGGGTGATGCCGCCTCGGAGGGGCTGGTGAGGCTTTGGGACGAGGGTCGAGGCGTACGAGCCGCCGAGGGGAGGCGCGGGGGTCGAGGGAGGGAGGCTGGTGCTTGGGAGGCGGGGGAAGGCGAGGGAGGGGGGAGCGAGAGAGGGGGGAGCGAGAGAGGGGGAAGCGAGGGAGGGAGGGGGAGAGGTGATTCTGTTTGGAGC